>PVIJ01003933.1:0-126095 GCA_004024925.1 Scalopus aquaticus | reverse complement strand
GTTTTCCATCCTTTAACTATTAATCTCTGTTTATCTTCTGCAATTAAGTGTGTTTCTTGTAGACAGCAGAAGGTTGGGTTCTGTTTTTTGATCCATCTTGCTATGGTGTGTCTTTTAATTGGTGTGTTTAGTCCATTTACATTTAGAGTTAATATTGATATACTGTCATCCATATTTGTCTTTTTTATTTTATTTTATTTTATTATTTTTTACCGTTTTGTGGTTCTAGTCCTTACCTAATTCCGTATTTCCTGGTCTTTCCTCTGTTGGTTAGGTCTTCATGGTTTCTTTTAGTAAGTTTTGGAGTGGGGGTTTGGTAGCGATGAATTTCTGTAGTTTCTGTTTGTCAGAGAAGGTCCATATTCTTTCTTCATAGAGGAAGGAGAGCTTTGCAGGGTAGGGTATTTTTGGTTGACATTTGTTGGCATGTAGTATATTACATATGTCTCTCCATTCTCTTCTTGCCTTTAATGTTTCTTCAGAGAAATCTGATGTCAGCCTGATTGGGTTTCCTGTGTAGGTTATTTGTTTCTTTGTCCTTATCATTTTCAATATATTTTCCTTGTCTTGAATTCTCGATGGTTTTACTATCATATGTCTTGCTGTTTTTTTCCTTTCATTGTAATAGTTTGGAGATCTTCTGGCTTCCTGTATGTTGATTTTTGTTTCCTTTTTCATGTTTGGGAAGTTCTCTTCAATTATCTCCTTGAGAAGTTTCTCTGTTCCTTTGTCTCTCTCCTCTCCTGGGATTCCTATGATTCTGCTTTTTCCTTTTCTCATGGTATCAGATAGTTCCTGAAGCTTTTCCTCATTCTTCTTCCTTTGTTTTTCTTTTTCCTTTTCCGTCTTGGTTCTTTCAGTATCTTTATCTTCCAGAGTGCTTATTCTTTCCTCCATGTGTTTTAATCTACTTTTATGGCTCTCTACTAATGTTTGTAAATCCTCCATTTCTTTCATTTTCTTCTTTATGGATTCATTCTCGTTTTTCAGTTCTTCATTTATATTCCTCAGTTCTTTGTTCTTCTCACTTAATTCTATTATTTTTTTTATTATGGCAATTCTGAATTCTTTATCTGTTAGGCAGATGTAATCTTCTATGTCCATATTGTTGGGTTCTGAAGAAAGGTTTTCTTTCTGTGGTGAATTGTCTTGAGGGTCATTTGTAATTTTTTTTCTTCCTGTTGTTGGCCTTCTGCTTTACTCTGATCGTTTCATTCCTGTGCTGTTGGTGCCGGCAGGCATGGTTCTTGGTTCTACTTGCTAGAGGGCGGCAGCGGCTCGGCACGCACGACCAGAGGGTGGGGGTGTGGCTGCGCGCGTGCGCAGGGCTGGGGGGCGGGGCCATGGACGGTGCAGGCAGCTGGAGGGCGGGTGGGGGCGAGGCTGTTGGCCGGCTGGAGGGCGGAGCGCAGCTGTCTGCACGGCTGGAGGGCAGGGCTGCGGCAGTGTGGGGGCATGCACGCCTGGAGGGCTTTGGCTTGCCTCGGTGGGGTTGCCCTGCCCTGGCTCCCTCTTCTGCGCGGGGCAGAGCGGGAAGTGCCAACCAAGCGCGGCTTTTGTTCCACACTTCTCCGGCACCTGGAGGGCAGTTGCGGCAGCCTAGCCCGCAGTCTTTATCTGTGGGTTATGAAACTGACCGCCTCCCGCAGTAATTCTCTGCCAGCGGCACAGTGGAACTGCCTCAGGAGCCCTTGCTCTCCTGCACGGGACAGGACAGGAAGTTCCTATGGCGTGCGCCTTGTGTCCTGTGTTTTTCCCGCACCTGTAGCTGGGAGATTTTTCTTTTTTCTCCCACGTTTCCTCCAGTGGTTAGCTATTAATAGTGTCACTGAAGGGGTGGGTAGACCACTACCCCAGATATCTGTTCCAAACAGGAGCTAGAGTGCTGGCTCTGTAATGGTGGTGGGGGGAGGGGCCACACCACACCGCGGCTGCCCGGGACTTTGTTCCATGTCCCACCAACTTCCCCAGTGCACGCTGCCTTCTCCAGGGCTCTGTTGCTACCTGGAGGGACTGCTGGTGTCAGTCTCGAGTTTTATCACTCTGCCGTGCCCGGGAAAACGCCTCTGCTCACCTTTTTTTTTTTTTTCTGGGTTTCCTCAGGTGCCTCTCGTCTTGGTCTCCTGGTCCAGTTTTGTGTTGAGGGGAGGGGAGAGGGGATCTGGTGGTTCTTTCTTCTCCTTGATCAGTCTTTTTAGCTTCTTTCCAAGTTCTACTCACCCGTGAGGGTGTTAGATTTATGTAGCGTTTCTGGATCTTCTCTGGGTTTGGTTGATGTCTCTTTATAGGCAGCTTTTCTTTTGGGAGAGTTGATACTAGCGTCCCTTCACCGCCATGTTGATGACGTCACCTCGCTAATCATCTATTAATATTAATATAAAAATCTAATATAAAAAGTTAATACTAGCACTTCAAGAAACTTGTTGAAAAGAAGCCATCCAATTACTTAAGTTTCATCGCCTCTTTTATATCTCAAGTTGTCATTTATGTTATATTTACATATATTAAAACTCATCAATCTTATATTTTTGCTGCCAACAGTCATATATTTTAAAGAAATTTGATGGAAAAAAATATTCTATTACATTCACCCAAGCATGTACTTATTTTCCTTCATTCCAAATGTTCCAGTTTTCCCTCTTGTATCATTTCTTTTTAGCTTGAATTTCTCATTTTATCATTCCTTTAGTACAGGTCTGCAACCCATGAATTTTCTTAGTTTCCTTTCTCTGAGGGCATCTTTATTTGCTCATCTTTCTTAAAGGACATTTTCAATAGATGTAGTAGAGTTATGGTTCTGGATTAATAGTTCTTTAAGCACTAGAGATGTTGGTCCACTGTCTTCTAGGCTCTGTATTATTTTTCTCCAACTGATTTCAGTATTTTTTTCTTTACTTTGATTTTTTCCCTTACCTTGATAATAATATGTATTGTGTGTTTTCCTTTGAGTTTATTTTGCAGCCTACGTATTTCATCAAATTGGACATTTTCTAGCTATTACTTCTTCAAATATCATTTTTGGCATCAACCCCTTTCCTTCTCTTTCTAGGACCACAATGACACAAACATTATTATAATTTAAAATAGGTAGATCCCTATTCATTTTTGAAAACTTTTTCTCTCTCAGTTCTTTACATTGAGTGATTTCTATTGATTAATCTTCAATTACCTGATTCCTTTCTTCATCATCTCAATTCCACTACTGAGCCCATCCAGGGAAGTATTTTTACTTATCAGTTTGTATTTTTCAGTTCCAAAATTTCTCCATAGCTATTTTCTTTATAATTTCCTTCTCTACTCAAAATGTCTACCTTTCATTCATTTCAAATGTGCTCACTTCTACTTCATGGAGATGATTATAATTACTGCTTTAAAGTCTGTCTAATAACTCCAACATCTAGGTCATCTCAGTATTTATAGTTGCTGATTTATTTTCACTTGAGAATAGGTCATATTTTCCTACTCCCTTGTATGTTGGATAATTTTGGATTGTATTCTGAATATTTTGAATGTGTATTATATTATAAAACTCCAGGCCCTATTAAAATCCTCTATAGAATGTTGACTATAAAATTTTTACAGGGAAATAACATGTTTAGGTTCAGACATCAGCTCTGTTTTCAAATACTTTGCTATGATCTTATGTTATGTTACTTTGCTCTATTACACACATGTGCTTCTCAGGGATTACTCTGATTTATGTAGTAATTTATGTCATAAATCATTTCTCAAACCCTTGGTTACACAGCATGGGTCTTTTTTGTGAATACAAAGTTCAGGTTTAAGACATAGATTCCAATATGGCATTTCCTTCCATCATTTCTAAGAATGATAGAGATATTATTATATGTCATAAAGTTTTTCCCATTACTATTCCTGATCCATTTGTTGCTGCTCCTCTAACATTTTAACTTAATAGTGATTTGTATTTTAATCACAAAACTACTAAAATTTTCTTTCACCTATTATTAAAAGAATATTGTTTTAAATTTTTGTTCACTTTTTTAATAGCAAAATTCCAATACACGTGAAAGGCATTCTTCACCATTTTAGGCTGATTTTAATACAATTTTCACTGTAGTCTTAATTTTTAAAAAAAGATTTATTTTATTTATGCATAGAAGAGCTGGGATGTAGGCCAGAGGTGTCAGGGGGTGAGAGAGTTCACCAGAGACAGAGTAGGGAGCAGAACAGGCAGATTGACTGAAATATACTGCTGAGGGGAGCAGAAAGCCAGACCGGAGAGGTCTGCTGCGCCATGTGGGTTAGCTCCCTGGGCAGGGATTGAACTCTTGCTACAGTGGCTGCAGATAGCTTCACAGTGCTGAGACTCAACCTCTCGCACCACCAGGGAGGTGTGCTTAGTCTTAATTTATCACTCTTTGCAAAGACAGCTTCCTGCCGTTCCATCTCCTCTTAAGATAACAATAGGCTAATGTTTTAGTCTTCACTTACCTAGTATTCATCAAGCACCTACCATATGTTAGATACTGTTTTGGACACTATTTATTTTTTTTAAGTGACCTGACATTTGAACACATAGGTTACCAGAGAAATTTTATAATGTATTTTTCTGGAGTTTGAAATTAATTTTTAGTCTATTCAAGATTATTAACCTGAGGATGATTTTATCTAAGGGAATTGAACAGTTTCCTCTCAATGTTCTGAATTCAATGAAACTCTCAAGATTGAAATTAAAAAAAGGACCATCAAACTCAAAACATGTTTAAAAGAAACCAAATTGTTTATTAACCCATCCATTGAGTAATATATGTTCCTACCTCTTATGCTTTTCTCCAATACTCTACAAGTTTTGAAGAGAGAATAAAAGCCCTGATCTCTGAGAAGTACTATAAAATTAATGGCTACAGTACAAATATTCTACCTTGTGATCTTTGGGGAAATGTTTCATATTCAAATTGTTTCCATATTCTCCACCCTGACAAAGTCAATGGGAAAAATACACAGTGGGTTAACTGAAATACGAAAAAAATTTTATTGTTCTATGAGCAAATTCTTAGTAAGTGTGATTAGCATAAATATTTTTTACATCAAATAAAGTGAGGCTTCTCTAATGAGATGCGAATAATGCACATCTGATGTAATACCTACTGCTTTCTAAAAATACACAATAAAAATCATATATGAAGGGAATATAATTAGCTTGTTTGAGTCAACCTGGGTTTATTCCAATTTATTGGTTATGTGATCTTGGATAAATTATTTAACTTCTCTGAGTCCCCTTTTCCTCAACTATAAAATTGGGAAAACAAAAACTATGTTTGAGTTTCTCAGAATTCAATGCCTAACACAGTACAGTAGATAATGTTGGGTGGCTATCAATCCAAAGTCACTAAAACTTCCAGGAGAAAAGTATATACATCCGTCTGAAAAGTGTTTTAGGGATGAATCTATATCATAGCCACTTACATGGTCTACAAATTAAATAAAGCAGACTGATTTCTCAAAATATTGTCACCTAAAGCAAAACAAATTTTCCCTTTTAATAGATGTCTCCTTCTTTCAATATCTAATTCAATTAGATTAACCTAGATGTTTTTTGGAAGGACCTGACTATAATAATGCATAAAAGTTTGTCTTAAAGCTGGCCACAAGCTTTTGCTGACACTTAATGAAATCTGTTTAATTACTCCAGCAGGCCCTATATTGGCTGCTATGCTGGGGTCATTGGAAAACCAGACCCTGTGGTACTTGGGATACAAGAACATCTTTTGCTGATTGAAGCCTGTACCCTGTGGAAATGTTTTAATGTGATCCTTGAAGCATGTCCTAAGAAATGCTGTCAACACATATTCTCTGTCAGGCCTTTATTTGGTCAGGAATACTCAAGAGCTCTGTCTTTCTGCCTGCGATTTACCGCACTGTCTCCCATTTGCTTTCAAATCTGGTTTAGCTGTGCTCAATGGAGCAGAGGTGGCTGAATTAGAGGGACATCATCAACACTGCTCCTCCAGAGAAAATTTTCCATCAGATAAATCACTAAACCAGAAACCATATTCTGATGCACAGAAACCACCTCCTTGCCACCTGATCATTCACTTGCAGAAAAACAAATTCTCAACAAAGTGAGTGAAGGGGCATGCCCAACAGGTCATATGAAAAGCTGGGGTTGATTGTAAATCCCCAGCATAGTTTCAAAAGAAGAAGGAAAAGGCAACAATAGTTAAGAACAATTTTTCAGGATTCACAGCATCACAGATGACTTTTTTTTTTAACGTAATAAAGGTTTTTGGAAAACAACTATATAATTTAAATTAAAAGTATTATCCTTTATTAATTACCCTTACAAGTCCACAGCTGCTTATATAAACATAGATATACAATATATTATTCATTGATGACTTAAGATGACTAGATAATGACAAACATAAGAATTTGCCATATCCAAAGGTGATGAGATGTTCCCTCAAGTATAATTTTTGTTCTTAAGGCCTCCCTGCTGGTGCAGGGTTTAAAGTCTCAGCACTATCAGGTTATTGTCAAAATCTCAGCGCTATCAAGCTATCACCAGCCACTGCGGCATGGGTTCAATCCCCAGCCAGGGAGCTTCCCACATGGTGCAGCAGACCTCTCCTATCTCACCTGCTGCTTCCCTCAGCAGTGTGTGTCAGCAGATCTGCCTAGTCTGTTCCCCACTCTGCTCTGGTGAATCCTCTCACCCTCCACACCTCTGGCCTACACCCCAGTTCTTGTATGCATAAATAAAAATAAATCTTCAAAAGAATATATTTTTGTTTTTAATGCACAGAGATTCCCAGAGAATAAGAAATTGAATTAACTTATCATCTAGTTAGTTAAAAATCTTGAAAATGGAGTTTTTTTACTAGTTCTGAAAATGGAGACTGTCCCAGTGCACAAAATTAACTTGGCATGGATTTTTGTTGTCCAAAACAGCTAATACTTAGAGTGAAAGCAAGGCACATATTTCTTTGAATAAGCAGTAGACTTTTTTGAAATGTGAACATTGGAGAAAATCTTGGATTTCATCAAAATAATTTTATTTTACTATTTATAGTAATCAAAAGGACAACTTTCAAAACCAGTATCTATTGTTCAATCTATTTAAAGTAAATGGAAATACCTATATTACATTTTCATTTTAGACATTGATTAGAATTAGACAGAATTTAGACATTTCTAATTGGAAACTTTATTAATCACAGAACACTGTAAGGGAATGAAGTTCCTCAACTTGACAGTAATGAATAAGAACAAAGCTGGGATTTCTTTTTTGCTCTTCTCTAATCACCTATGGCAATGTGGGACATTAGGATATTCCTCCCCCAAAAAAGTTCAGTAGAGTTACAGAGTGATGGAAGTACAGACCAGGATACTAGGAAGGACATTAACCTGGAGAAGGATGACATATTTCTTGACCAAAAAGAAAAAAAGTAGTTACAATAAAAATCCATAAAGCATCTAAAAATAAACATAACAAGAAATTTTCAAGACTATTTTAAGTACCACAATAAAAGAAGCAAACAGACAAAAATTATCAATGAAGTTTGGGATGGAAACTGAAGCAGACGTTATTTCTAGATAGGAAGAAGGAATTCTGAAGAACTTCTGGATGATACCAAACTAATCTACATGTTCATTCCAAACTCAAATTGTTACTAGTAGCTACCTCTGAGAAATAGGGCTGGGAAAAGTATTTGAAATGCATATGATAGACAAATCTCCCAAAGAACAACTGATAAGAAAAAACAAACAAAAAAAACCTGTAGAAAAAATGTGGACAAAAGATATGACTAAGCTGGTCACAAAGGAGGAAATACAAAGTGCTCTCAGATAAATGAAAAGAAGTTTAGCCTCATTCACAATAGGAGAAAGGCAAAGTAATACACATCTAAAATATCATTGTTCATGTATTAGATTGGCAAAAACCTAACTTTAATATCTCTTAATTGGCATAGATGTAAATGGGAATTCTTATCCACTGGTTGAATATTCATCTGTTTGTATATTATAAATCAGTTAAATTTCTGTGGCAGCAATTGTATAATATATGTTGAAATTATAATGCATGTATTCTTTGATCCAAAAATTCCACTTTTGGGACCTCCCTGGTGGTGCAAGAGGTTAAGTCTCCGCACTATCAAGCTATCAGCAGCCACTGCAGCATGAGTTCGATCTCTGGCCAGGGAGCTAACTCACATGGTGCAGCAGACCTCTCCTGTTTAGCCCACTGCTCCCCTCAGCAGTGTATTTCAGTAGCTCCATCTGTTCTGCTCTCCACAGTCCCTGGTAAATCCTCTCATACTCCCCACCCACCCCTCACACACACACTCCTGTGGCCTACACCCCAGCTCTTATATGCATAAATAAATAAAATAAATCTTTAAAAAAAAACAAAAATTCCACTTCCTTAAGATATACTCATATAGGGCCTCCCCGGTGGTGCAGCGGTTAAGCGCTGCGCTGTGGAGCTGTCGGCAGCGGCGACGCGAGTTCGACGCCCAGCCAGGGAGAATCCCACATGGTGCGGCAGACCTCTCTCCTGCCTCGCCCGCTGCTCCCCTCAGCAGTGTAGTTCTGATCTGCCTGTTCTGCTACCCGCTCTGTCTCTGGTGAACCCTCTCGCCGCCCCACAGCTCTGGCTTGTACCCCAGCTTGTATGTATAAATAAAAAATAAATCTTTAAAAAAAAAAAAAAGAAAAAAAAAAAGATATACTCATATATGTGCAAAATGACAAAAAATTATCGTTCAACACTGTGCAAGACAGTAAAAGATTGAAAACAGTCAAATAGGTTTTGATTGTGAACTAATTAATGAAAGAGCCATACAACTGAATGCTATTCAGCTGAAAAGAAAAGGAAAAAATTTCTTATGGACAGATATGAGAAAAGCAGTGTGATATAGATATATAGATATAGATATAGATATAGATATAGATATAGATATAGATATAGATATTTGCTTTCATTATTTAATAATATATAATATTATAATATATTATATAATAATATATTATATATAATATATTATTATATAATATATTATATTATATAACTATTATATAATATATTCTATATAGTATATTATATATTATTATATATTATATAATGTTATATATAATATTATAATATATAATATATAATATAGTATATAATTACATATAATATAATATGTTATATATTAATATATAATATATATACTATGCTATATATTATATATTGTATATTATATATTATATTATATATATTATATCTATATACTGTATATTATATATTATATATTATTAAATAATGAACGCAAATTACATGAGAGCATTTAAATATAATAATACATATGTATAAGAGGGAAATATGAATACATAGTCAAGGGCATACGAACTTAATAGTGGTTATTTGGAAAAAAGGGTTTGAGTTACTGTAAATACAGGGAAGACCCGAGATGGGAAGGAAAATATTCAATATATACCAAGTGAAAGAAATGTAAGCTAAATTTTAATTGGAATTTTTTCAAAAATAAAACTCTACACCATGAAAGGAATTTGTGAATGTATTTGTGACAATTCATGCTTTTTTTAATAGAACCATGGTAAAGGCAATTATATTTTAATTAGAAATATTATATTTATTGCTTTCTCACATGTAACTTTAACATAAAATTTATAACATCACTATAATTTAACAAATCAAAAATTTCCAAATATCTTGAATACATCAATCCCTTTCGATATTGAGGCATGTTCAGAGAAATAAAGGGGAACATTGATTTTCCATTACATTATGTCTACATACACAATAATATTTATAAAGGAACTGAGGTTAATTTTTAGGCAACATCTCAATCTCAATTCCTTATCATTGGTTTAAACTTTTCATACAACCAACATATCCCCAACAAATTGATTCTTGCGCACATATAAAGAAACAGTGTGTGTTCAAACAATATTGTATTTACTGATTAGAAAAAATAACACATTGAGGTCAATGGACTTCTGCCCTTGAAGAAATATAAGAACTTGTCTATGAAGAAAAGTTCCATGGTGCCTAGTGGCGAAGGGCACAGGATTTTGGAGTAAAACCCATGTAGACTGAACCCACTGCCTACGTGACATGACATGAGTGAGTTCTTAGATAACTGGTTTCTATCAAAAAATAGATTCCACGTTGGGTTACTTTTTAAATTAACAAATAAATAGCTTAACCCAACTTTACTTAAACTCTACTTTCATTATGAACCTTCAGTTACTTAAGTGTCTCTAAATTCCTGTAGATATATATATACTTCCAGAGGGAAAAAAGGTAAGAACACAAGGCAGAAAAATAGAAAAAGCAGTAGTTTCTATGATACAATTTGTGGAGTCTGAAAAAGGTTCTACTAGTCAGCCACATTTCACCAAAGGAGCTCATAAGCAATCTGGAAACTATTTGAGAAGTCAGCCCATTCCTGAGGCTAATGCCCTGTGAACATGCAAATATCTCTAGAAGGAGACCAATCTATTAACTATTAATACTTAGCACAGCACATTAAACAAATATTAGTTTAACTACTAGCTCAGAATTCAGCTTAAAGAACAGCTTCTGTTTGGTGAAATACAAAATACTGAAGTGTCTTTTCAGCTGTGGAAAGATTCCTTAGGGTACAGTTTGATTGAAGCAGGAGAAAGACAAAAAGGGGCAAAACTGTTCTGCATAAGAAAAGAACAAGGGTTTTTGAGGTTTGGGGTGCACATGCAAATTCAGAGGAAAAAGAGCCAACTTTGCAGCTGGGAGAAAGGGCATTCTGGGCTCCCCTCCCCATCCAGAAGAGGACAACTGTCAGGTGGCAGGAATGGCCACGGGCTGTTGAGAACAGAAGTATCGCAAGTTCAGCTGTGAGTGGTTTGCATGACTCCATGACCCCAAACCTTTGTGAGATCTCACACACGGCCCTGAGTTGTCAGAACTTTAACTGATGAAGGAATTTGGGCTATATCCAGGAAAAAGATACAGGCAAAGACAGTCAGAAGATTCGGAGAGTGGGCTAGAAGCATAGTGGAGAAGACAGAAAGGCATGGGGGGGAAGGCCTCGGATTCTAGCATATGCTCCACCAAGAGTCCTCAGTGATAGTGGAGATGGGAGTGGGGGGCAAGGAATGCCTCTTTTCCCACCACACAGGGGGTGAAGGGCTGAGTGTCCATAATTAGGTGTCAAAGGATGGATGAGCCAGGGGCACGTTGGTCACACTAGCCCCCCAACAGAAGGGGGTAAGCTAAAAGCAGGGCCCAAAGGGCCTGGAACCCAAGCTACCAGAAGGGTAACACAATGTGGGTCTAGAGGAGAAAGCCTGGGAAGAATGATACGTGAGGGTCACTGAATGGGAATAATAGCTCTGACTAGAGAAAGACACCGGTGACTTGGGCAAGCCCTGAACACATGGCAAATTAACACTTTCAGTATTATTCACCTAAAATTAAATTTGGTATATGCAATGTGGGCAAATGATCAAATACTAAATGACCTGTGATAAGTTACTAGAGGAAAATATTAAATCTGTCACATGACAAATACAACAGAACAAAACCTGGGATTAAAAAAAAAAACATGAAAATGATACATTTTCTTCCTGGAAGTCTATTTAAAAGAGTTAAATTAAGACATGAAAAGATTTTATCAACCTTAATTCTCCTTTGTTATTAATTGAACATCTCCTTGCAAATTCGCAGATAAAAGTCCCACCTTGGAGAGGCTGAGATAAGAATGAATAGAAAGGAAGAGAAATTAGCAGCCTTTACAAAATCACACTCAGAGCCATTATGCTCTATTTGTTCAAAGCTGCCTGCCAATGCAGAATATTAAATTGAATCTATAATGCGTTCTGATGTGGGGGAGCTTACAATGATAAAGCTTATCTTTGTACGTAGTAGGGACCATAAAACCAGGTGAACAGCAAAAGGCTGTGGTGAGAAACGATAAATGAGAGTTCATGAGTTTTCAAGAGAGTCAAGCTGCTCGCTATGATGAAAACTACACAGGTACACATATACATTGTAGCTATTCTTCTGCTAAGTATAGTAGGTCCTATGATGTATTCTTTTACAGGCATATTAACATGTTAGAAGTTATGAAATTTGGTTGTTTGCCTGAAGGAAGACATCTTAAGCAGTAGAACTGGACATTCAGTGATCCTAAAAACAGGTAAGCTTCCGCTGTGAAAACCATCACTTCACTGGAAATAATGAGAGAAACACAGTCGCATTCTGTGGAAAAGATCCACCAAGAAAAAGCCAAGTTAATTTCCTTCATTTCACCATAAACCCATCAAAACTTTATGGAATGTGGTTACGTTATTTTGCAGCAACTGTACTCAGTTAACCACATGTGTCTTAGCCTTCTTAAATAATGATAAAGATAGACTGTGGGTCTGTTCTTTAAGTAACAATGTAAATCTCCAGAATCCAGGAATTTTCAACTGAAATCAACAATTGCAAACACTGACCCAGAAGTAGATTATATCTTACTACTTATTGGCACCTCAAAATATTTGCTTTTTGAATACAGCTTCTTAAAGTGAACCACTTTTTAAAAAGAATCCAAAATAACTTCAATCAGGTATATGTATTCTGAGAGGCTGATCATCAGCAATAGCAGCACCAGCGAACAGCCCTTGTCACATGAAAATGAGTTCAATATTAAAGTGACCCATAAAAACTCTTGAAGTCTCAATCAGTATTAAGTCATGTAAGTTATCTGAAACCACCAGGTATAACCCACATTTTCTTTCTCTTTGTATTTTGCATATGAGCTGTTACTTGGTGATGCATTAGGCGACTCAGAGCTTCCCAGCAATTCTTTCTGAAAACAGCTATTTTCCCACCCACAGTCCTCCTAAGAACAAACTACTAGTGGCACTATTTCTATAAATGGAAAACTTGTTTTAACATAAAGATAGAGGTCCTCCTTGGTAGCCTAGGGATTAAGTCTTGGTGCTATCACCACTATGGCCTGAGTTCGATCCTAGACAGGGAGCTAACCCACATATGGTGCAGCAGACCTCTCCTGTCTGAACTGCTGCTCCACTTAGCAATGTATTTCAGTAAATCCACCTCTTGCTCCCCACTCTGTAGCTGGTGAATCCTCTCACCCTCGCCCCCCACACCTCAGGGTTACATCCCAGTTCTTCTGTGCAAAAGTAAATAAATAAATTCTTTTACAAATAAATCAATAAAAAAGTCATATCTAATAAGTAAGCAAGCAATTACCAAGTGTTACATAATAAAGAGAGATTTTAATGACCTTAACATCCATTATGGAAATTGTTAAAGTTAAAGGCAGAGTTACAGTATGTCAATAGTTTCATCACAGTACACACTAGATACAGTAACATTTTCAAAAGCATAAATTATATGTAAGGTTAAAGGGGGTGTAACTATATATTGTCCCTTATCAAAAAAAAAAAAACCCTCGTTTTTTGTTTAAACATAAAAGTAATACCGTTTAGCCTATAGAGCAGCTCCCTTGTTAGGCCTTCAGCTGTAACTGTTGAAAATTTTGAAGCTGTGGAGCCGTTTTTCAAACAAACACTAGAAATCCAGTTTATAAGAAGTGTCCTGCTCTGTCGAGGGGATCAGAAAGAGGGTCAGGTCTAAAGAAAACATCTCCCAAATCCAAAACTTCACAACCCCACCTCTTATATCCTTGAGAAGGAAATAGTAATTGTGGGGTTTGAGTAAATATTGGCATTATTTTATTCTTTCTTATTTTATTTCTCAAAAATAAAAATACATGAACTTTCAAATTTTCTAGGCAAAACCACACTTTGGAATTTAAGAAAAGCAGCAAAAAACCTCTATGGGTAGGTAACAATATCTGAGAGCAAATTTCAACAGAACTAGCTAAAAATTGTTAGCTTAACCTCTCTTACTCTTGCCCCTACCCGCCTACTTCTGGGTTCCTTCTCTTTGTTCATCACATCCAACAATAGCCTTCTACACGGACACCAGCCTCGCCACTGAGCAGTGAAAGAAGGCACAGTTTTCATTTACTCATGTATTTTTGTATCCCTTCAATTAAAATTTTAAAAGTAATTTTGAACTGACATGCAAACTGTTTCTGCCTTCAACTGACAATTTTACATAGCATGATTTCACTCTACAGCGTGAGAGAAAAAATATCTTAAGTCTACAGTTTTGCTGAGATTGAGGTTTTTGCTACAGGTGAACAGCTATTGCCATCTACTGTTGGGAAAAGTAAAGTGGTTAAGCAAAAATTTCAGCCTTATTAAGCTTCTGACAGATCATAAATTTAAAACAGAACAAAAATGTCTTTATGAAAGTAGTCCATTTCTCCTTGCTTGTACAGTTATTTAGTATTCATAAAGGAGTTTGAGAACGAAAGAAAATATAAAATAAACCAGAAAACTTTCTTCTCTACAATCGGAATAATTGCTTTGTGTTATTATTCTTACTTTTAATTAAAAGTAGAAAGCAAGTCATTGTTTTATCAGTTTCTATTTGGCCCACCCTTTTAGACACTACAATGAAGAAGAAATATAAGTAAATTATTCCTTTTTAATGATCTTAGTTTCATTTCAAAACAATATATAGATTATTTTGCTTTCTTATACGTCACTAGAAGTGCATAAAACAAAACCAGTTTTTGAATTTAGATATAGCTCATTATTAAAACATCTTCTTTAGGTTTCTAATAGTACATACTTAAGGTGAAGATTAGAGAAAGCTCCTTAAGGGCGGAAAAAAAAAAACAACTCCCATAAAAGCAGTGCACGTGAGTCAGATAATCCTGCCACATTAAAACTCCCCAACTAGTCTGGGGAATCAGTTCTATGCCTCCAGATCCATCAAAGTGAAGAACGACCTGTCTTTACAGGATGATTTGGTGGCCAAAATTCAGTTGTTTCTAGACATAACAAAGTATTCTCCCCTTCAAAGAGTATTTATTTAACTCTGTCAGCAGCAGCAGAGCACCACGCCATGCCTTATGTCAGCTATATCGCCATCTAGAGACCCGGATGTGAAACGTGGCTTGTGGAAGACTTTGGCACCCCCCCACCACCACCACCAACGTGTCTATCTATGAAAAGACTATGAAGAGAAAATGAACTTTAATCTTTCCCGTGATTAGTCTAATGAGCACTTGGACTAGTCAAAGTTATTATGTGTGATGCAAATATGTGTGTATAGTGTGTTTGTAGAGAAGTTAATGTTTTTAGAAATGACTGGCTAGGTAGGGGGACTCCTCAAAAAATTAAAAATAGAAGTTCCACATTTCTGGGTGTGTATTTGAAAAATACAAAAACACTAATTCAAAAGGATATATGCACCCCCACGATCAGGGCAGCACTATTTGCATTAGCCAAAAGCGGGGAAACAATCTAAGTGTCCACCCACAGATGATTGGAATACATACACAACGGAATACTAGTCAGCTGTACTAAAAAGATGAAATTCTGCTCCCTGCAACAATATGGATGGACCTAGATAGTGATAATGCTTAATGAAATAATTCAGACAGAGGAAAGCAAACACCATATGATTTCCCTTCTATGTGATATATAGAGAAAACAAACAGATAAACTAAATAAAATGAAGATAAACTTGTATACTATAACACCAATTAATTATCAGAATGAGTGCTCGCTTCGGCAGCACATATACTAAAATTGGAACGATACAGAGAAGATTAGCATGGCCCCTGCGCAAGGATGACACGCAAATTCGTGAAGCGTTAAAAAAAAAAAAATTATCAGAATGAAAGGGAAAGGAGGGCAGTAAATCAGGTAAAAGGGGTCAATCATATGGTGAAGGATGGAATTAGACTTTTAGTGGTGAACTTAATGTAATATATACACATGTTGACTTTTAATGTTATATAAACTTCTATAATGTTATAATGCAATATTACAATAAATAAATACATTGTTAACTGATATTTTTGCTATATCCACATTTCTGTTTCCACCATTATGGTTTATTTTGTTGACTTAAGGTATTATTATCATAACTAACATTGATACAGCATTTACTTTGGTGTAGCATTTACTGTTTCTAAAGCATGTCACAATTTATTTGCTCACTTAGCAAATGTACATTGAGCACCAACCAGTGCCAGGATCTCACAAGTGTCAGAAATGCAAAATTGAAGAGAAGTCATCCCATCCTTCAAAGAGTTTCACAGCTTAGGTGAGGCAAGCTACCTCACAGCTGGGTTTATAAAGCAATGTTATAAGTTCCACTCCAGAGTAATTAAGAGGTGCCATATAAAATGAAAGATAGCGGATCTATTTCTGCTTGATGGAGGCAGAGAGAATCAGGAAATTGTAGTTGACATAAAACTGAGTGGCACATGAACCAGCAGAGGGGACAGTTCCTGGGAACCACAGGTCACTGTTGGATCCACACCCTTGTGGTGAGGAAGTAGCATGCAGGGGACCCAGGGGCAAAAACACCTAGTGCAGTCCATTCAAAGAAGATAGAAAATAAGGTTACAAAAGAACAGCTTATAAGCAGAGTATTGGACAGTCCACAATCCTAGAACTCTCGTTACCCCACAGCTTAGATACCACAAACATAGTCCCCAGGCCCCAGAGCAAACATCCCAGTAGAAAGGGGCCCTGCCCGGGGCCTCCCTGGTGGCGCAGCGGTTAAGCGCTGCGCTGTGGAGCTGTCGGCAGCAGCGATGCGAGTTCGACGCCTGGCTGGGGAGATTCCCACATGGCGCGGCAGACTTCTCCTGCCTAGCCAGCTGCTCCCCTCAGCAGTGTATTTCTGATCTGCCTGTTCTGCTCCCTACTCTGTCTCTGGTGAAGCCTCTCACCGCTCCACACCTCTGGCCTGTACCCCAGCTGTATGTATAAATAAATAAATCTTAAAAAAAAAAAAAGAAAGGGGGCCCTGCCCAATAATTACAATAGAGTAGAAAACAGGGGCATCCCTGCACGGTGACCACGCCCTGTCAGAGAAGTGGCCTTGAGAGAAAGAGAGAGCCTCTGGAGCCATGGGTTGGTATCAGCCTCTCCTGTTCTTCTGGTGAGCAAACTCTGACTTGCTGAGCCAGCTCTATACCAATGTACCCCAAACAGGAAAAGGCCAAACTATCAGTACATTCAGATTTATTGCCCCTTAGAGGGGAGAACAGGAACTGAAGGCTGTTATTTGCCACAGAGTTAATTTGAAGTTTCAGGTGCCAGCGAGACACCAACTGTTCTTAGACAGACTGGTGATAAAATCCGGTTTATGTTTCAGAGAAGTCACTAGCATTGTAAACCATAGATGGGGGATAGGGAGCCAGTCAGGGAGCTGTCACGAGGCTGCCAGGCTAAAAAACTATTGCGGAGGCAGAGAGGGTGGAGAGGATATTCAGAACAGAGAGATGCACAAGACTTCAAGACTGGTTATATTTGATGGGGAAGTAAAGGAACAGAGTTTAATTGCTTAATAGCTGAATTAGGGAGGAGGGGTAGTGAGAGAGAGGAGAGACAATAAAGATATTTTTTAACTTCTTATTTTGAAATAATTATAGATGCATAAAAGTTGCACACTGAGTACACCCATACATCCTTCACCAATCAACTTTCCCTAAAAACATCATCTTATATAGCTATAGCACAACATCAAAATCAAGAAAATGACATTGGTACAATGATTGCGAATAGTTCTCTGTCACTTTATCACATGTGTAGATTTGTGTAGCCACCAGTGCAATCAAGTCTTGAAACTATTTCACAAAAATCTCTTTGTGCTACCCTTTTGTAAATACATCCATGCCCAATTCCCTCCACCATCCCTTTTCTTGGAAATCAATAATCTGTTTTCCATCTCTAACTTGGCATTTAGAAGATATCACGTAAATGTAACTAAACATGTGACTGGCTTGTTTCACTCAGCACATATCTGAGACGTATGAAGTTGTGTGTGTGTGTGTACCAAAAATTTGTTCCTTTTGTTGTTTTGTAATATTTCATGCTTTAGATATATCACACAGAGTTTGTTTAGCCATTCGCCCATGGAAGGACATTTTGGTTGTTTCCAGGTTTTTTTTTAATTATTAAAAAACAAAGCCATTGTGAACAATTATGTCAAGGCTTTTCTAAAAACATAAGTTTTCATTTCTTTGCAATAAATGTCCAGGAGTGTTATTGCTAGGCAATACAGTAAGTTTATGTTTAGTTTTTTAAGAAATTGGATAAGGCTCATCTTCCAATTAAGTATACTTTTATTCCCATTGTGAAAATAAGAAATGAGAAGCATGGTGACTATAAATCCAGGTGTTATTTGGAGACAAATAAACTTGAGTCTAGCATTGCCATCATTAACTGTGAGACTTGGTAAATTACTTAAATCTGCTCTGTTTATATAACATTTTCTCTCATGTCAGATTTCTGTGATCTTTCAATGGCTTCAGAACACCAGAATGATAATTTTCTGCTTTACTTAAATATAGGACGGTATAATTTTGCCAGTTATCAAATAAGAAAAAGAGAAGCTGGACTGAATAGAACTGAGAATGTAGAAGATGCAGTTTAAATGGAGATTAAGGTGGAGGGAGTTTCTTGAGTCAGAAAAAGAGAATGACGGGTTGGCTGAGGTTTACAACTGGGCAATGGAAAGAGGATCTAGAATATTAGCCAACACTATACAGTGAATACACAGCACTGTAATAGAAACTGTGGGAGAGTCTCAAAGAAGGAGTCAGGTCAAACACTCAGCTAATGCTCTAAATTTCTGTGCACTAAAAGAAAATCTCTCATCCCTTTCCATTACACTAGCTAAAGACTGGAAAGGAGAAAAGTTGAATGAGTAATCTAGTAGGTTACAGGGGCTTTGTAACGGCAGAGGCAGCATTTCTAAGGGCGGAAATTACATGTCTTGCTCATCTTTAATTTTTTTTTAAGATTTATTTATTTATGCATATGAGCTGGGGTGTAGGCCAAGGTATGGGGTGGTGAGAGGATTCACCAGAAACAGAGTGGGGAGCAGAACAGGTGGATTTACTGAAATACACTGCTGAGGGAAGCAGCGGGCTAAACAGGAGAGGTCTGCTGCGCCATGTGGGAAACTCCCTGGCCAGGGATTGAACTTGTGCTTCAGTAGCTGCGGATAGCTTCATAGTGCTGCGACTTAACCCATTGCCCCACCAGGGAGGCCCTCATCCTAATTTTATCCCAGATAATCGTGCTAATTTTATAGTAATGAAATAAAATTTAAATATAATAATATAGTTAACAAACAGATATATTGTAAAAGAGACATCTCCATTAAAAAGGAGAGGTACCATATTCCCTGCCCCACCTAGTGAAGGCCAGACCTGAGCGGCCAGATGGATCTAGATATCATGGAAGGCCGGTGTACTCAAGAGAGACAGAAAGGGAGACACAGGGAGAGACACATGAAGAAGGGTGCACTTGCTTCTTGGCTTTGGACTCACACCAGGGACTTGGAAGACATGGAAGGCATCAGGTGAGGAAGACACAGGGAGAGACCTGGGGAGGAAAGAGACACAGAAAGGAGAAACACACAGGAAGGAGACACTTGGAGAACAAGGACCCATATGCCTCATAGCTTTGGACTGGCACCAGGGATGTGACAGACATAGAAGGTGAAACATGAAGGAGAGATCTATTGAGGCACCTAAAAGAGACATGTGGGTGAGAGATACATGGAAAGGCTGATGATGGCAGTCATTATCTTGATTTGTACTTTGATTTTGCTCCTTTAGTCCCAAACTTGTCTGATCCCTTTGTGGCAGTGTAATATCTGGATGAGGCTGGAGGTGCAGGGGTGAAAGAAACCACCAGACACAGAGTGAAGAAAAGAAAAGGTGGATTTATTGAAATACCCTGCAAGGGAGAACGGGGCTATCTGGGAGACAGACCTTTGCATGGGAAGAAGGATTTGAGGCTCTTCTATACTCTTTTTCTGGGCTTTCTAACTGGGGCCACTAGCTTGCACCAGTTACCTGCTGGGATGTCTGGTGTTGGGCGCTGGCCTTTGACACAGAAACATGTCCTAACCGGATTCTGCATTCCTGGAGTTGGGCTGGTTTTTCTGGTCATTGTGGTTGGTCTTATGGCCTTGCTCCCAGCGCAACCTTATCAATTCCCTTATCTATTCAAGCCTCCCAAACCTGCCTGCCAGGCTAGGAGTGGGGGCTAAGTTGAGTTTTTAGCCTTATTGACAACCTGACACTCTTCTGCCCCTTCCTAGGGTTCCCCCCAGCAGGTACCTTAGACTTGTGGCAAGCTTGGGGTCCTCCATGGCCTGGCTTCATGCCAATCTGACTGGCTACTTACCTACAAGGACATGAGTAACTTTGGGTGTTTTATAGGGAAACTATTACCTTTTCTTCTCTCTCTATGCACACTAATCCTACAAAAGTTCCTTTGTTACAGGTGAGGGATACCCCAGTGATGTAATCTTAGAGTAGAAAAGTTTAGGATGGAAGGTCTCACAAGGACAGACACTATAGGTGGGGGGTAGAGATGATTAATGAATCTTGGACTAAACCTGGCTATGGAGGTTTCCAGGAATCTAAGGTGGAATCAAAAAGAGGTGGAAACAGAGAGGATTACTGGTCTTAGAAGACTAACTCAACCTGACCCCAGAGTGATACTTTCCACAATAATTCCATCCAAAGAACATAAAAGAACATCCCTTAACCTGGAAAAATGCAGCTCTTGCCTTTTAAGGTTGCCCGCCTATGTCTATGCAGGCATCTCTCTTTCCTTGTTCTCCTTTCCTCAATGAGCTTGCTGTGTGCGGATGAATGGAAATGTCTGCTGAATTCTTTCTCAGAGGGACCCGAGAACCCAACTCACCAAAGCCTATTATCTGAACTCCATCACCAGGATCCCTAAACTTTATGCATGCTCTAAATGGGCTCTTCCATCCATTGCATATAAACTTAGTGCCTAAGAACTTCAATGGAAAACAGCTTTAATACAATTAGTATGCAATAAAGAGAAGAGAGAAAGAATATAGCTAAAATAGTTTCCAATTAAACACCAAAAATTATCCATTCCTGTCATGGTATTGAGGTCATTTTTGGAGCTGTTGATTTCAGAGAGTGGGCTACTTGGGTGCACTCTGGTTCAAGTTTCACCAGAGCTCCCCTTTCAGTGGCTGTGGCAAGATTCCCAGGTGAGTTTCTCCACAGCACAGAGACATTATATAACAGGGTGGTCCCAGGAAAAGGGGAGGTTCCAGGTTCCCTGCCCCACCCAGGGGAGGGCAGAGATGAGCAGCAGAAAAGATGCTGGAGAAGAAAGGACGCAGGATGGAGAGCAAGAGGCACAAGGAGCAGAGAGAAATGTGAAGAAGCTGCACTGGCCTGGACTGATTGAGACAGATGTGGGTGAGAGACCTGTGAGGAGGTTAACAGTGGCAACATGGATCTTGATTTTGATTTTGCTATTTTCCCCCCAAATTTATCTCACTGTTTCTGACCCTTTTCTGTGGATCCCTGCCAAAATGTGTTTCAGACTTGTGACAGGCTTTCGGGCCCTGCTTTGGGCCAATCCCATTTGGGTGAACTTTTACCTGGGAGAGGATGGGTAACTTTGGATACTTGATTTGGAAACTATATCCTTTGTCTTTTCTGTATTGCACACTAATTGTATTGAAATTTCTTTCCACTGAAGGTCTAATGTGTTGTCTTGATGCCGCGGATGGCAAAACCTATTTAGAGCAGGCAGGTTTGAGGGTTCTGGGGTGTCCCTCTCCCTGCCCTGTGTAAGGCCAACCCAGGGTCATTACCCTACCCCCAGGGTCATTGCCCAGGGTTACTGGGGGCCTCAGGGGCCCCACCTGGCTGCATAGCCACAATGAACAGGATGTGCCTCACTGCACTACCTCATGTCTGACCTTGCCACTAGGTGGCGACCACCACCCTGGCAGGGCAGGGCAGGCCAGATGTGGATCAGTGCTGTCTTTATCCCCGAAATGTATAAAAATCCGACCAAATCGTAACTGGGCGTGACTTCACGGGCCTCCATCTTGAGACCTATGAACCTCGCCCAGGAGCTTTTAATAAAGACCCTTTGGGGCCTCCCCAGTGGCGCAGCGGTTAAGCGCTGCGCTGTGGAGCCTTCAGCAGCGGCGACGCGAGTTCGACGCCCGGCCAGGGAGAATCCCACATGGCACGGCAGACCTCTCCTGCCTCGCCCGCTGCTCCCCTCAGCAGTGTGTTTCTGATCTGCCTGTTCTGCTCCCCACTCTGTCTCTGGTGAGCCCTCTCGCTGCCCCACGCCTCTGGCCTGTACCCCAGCTTGTATGTATAAATAAAAAATAAATCTTTAAAAAAATAAAATAAAGACCCTTTGACTGCCACTTTGCTGGACTGGGTCCTTTCTTACTGCGCCTATCTTTCACCCTGTAACACTTAGTTATATCCAAAATGGCAGGTTTATTATAAAAGGGAGAGAAGAATAAAGGTCATAGACAGAAGCAGGCAGAAGAGCTGCCCCAAAAGGGACAGGCTTGCTAAGAGAGAGGCCTGCATGTCACAGGCGGGCGGGCGGCCCTGAGGAGAGCTGACCCTGCTGAGGAAGGTCAGTGCAGAAACCCTAGCATGGTGCAGGCCACGGGTGGGCAGGAGGCTGCTGCCCTGCAGAGGGACAGAGTTGGCGAAGAGAAGCACCTGCAGAGGCACAGGTGGGCAGAAGGACAGCTGCCTCTGCCAGTGCGGAGGTTGCCCTGATGTAGCCTTCTCTTTGGGAGGGGCGCATTCCTTTGTGGAGTGGCCTTTTCACTGTTGATTTTGGGTAATTATGTAGGATTTGGAAGGGGCAGTAGATTCTGTTACAGGGCAGGGAGAGGGGCACACCAGAGCCCCCAAACCTGCCTGCTCGAAATAGGTTCTGCCATCTGCCACATGCATACAAAACATGTAAGACCTTTTGTGGAAACAAACTTTAATAGAATTAGACAAGACAAAGAATCTAGTTTCTAAATCAAGCACCCAGTGTCATCCAACCCCTTGTGCGTAAAAGTCCACCCAAATGGGATTGGCCCAAAGCAGGTCCGGAAAGCCTGCCACAAGTCTAAAATGCATTTTGGCAGTGACCCATACGAAAGGGTCAGAAACAGCCAGACAAATCTGAGAGGAACTAAAACACCTTTCGGCAGGGACCCATAGAAAAGAGTCAGAAACAGCCAGACAAATCTCTGAGGAAAAGAGCAAAATCAAAATCCAGATCAATGTTGTCATCGTTAACCTCCCCACGGGTCTCTCACCCACATCAGTCTCATCTCACCCACATCTGTTTCAATCAGTCCAGGCCAGTGCAGCTTCTTTACATGTCTCTGCTCCTTTTGCCTCTTCTGGCTCTCCATCCTGCTTCCTTCCTTCTGCCTCCTCTCTCTTTCTCTAGCTTATCTCCCCTGCTCAGCTCCACCCTCCCTTGGGTGGGACAGGGAACCTGGAACACACCGTTTTTCCTGGGGACCACCCTATTACAATTCCATAATGGCCCTCAATCTCCACATCTTTACTTCCAATCAGGGCCCATGATACTTCAACAGTCTCACGCTTAGCATGGGCCTGTGCCTTAGCACCTAAGGATTTTAGTTCCTGTAGCTGGTTTAACAACTATGTTAATCACTTCTACCCCCACCTCCAGGTATTGTGTGAGCCGGTTTCTGGTCTTGTGGCGCCTCCTTTTCAACTTTTCTATCCTTATCCCCCATCATTACCATTGCTAAATTTGAAAACCCAAGCCCCCATTTCTTGCCCAGCAGGCAAGTTTGGGAGGCCTGAATGGATAAAAGGAGTAGATGGAACTACCATGGGAACCTGGACAATAAGCTGATGATCCTTTATGCTAATTGAGATCATTAGTCAGGACACACCTTTGGGTCATCGGCTTAATGTCCAGGTTCCCATGGTAGTTCCATCTACTCCTTTTATCCATTCTGGCCTCCCAGACTTGCCTACCGGGCAAAGAATGGGGTCTTAGGTTTTTAACAATTTTTGCTCCGCTCACGTATTCACGTGTTCATCTCGTCTCCGGTTTTTCACGCCACGGTGGATTTATTTGGAACTATTAGGAGCTATTTCTTTGATCGTACTCAGTCTAGAAGCTTTAATATCTATGCATTTAAAATTTCATTAAAATATATCCAGTAGTTCAGGAGCTGTGTGTGTTTTATTGAATGCTTATACCATTCATGCGGTGGCACAGAAAATAGCCGGCACAAGAAGTGTTAAATTTAGCAGTGATACCACTACATGTTGTTCTAATTCAGTTCAACAATCAGGACACAACCAAAACTAGTCACCCTAACCAGTCAGTGATGGCTGGAGTATAAATAGAGCCTCGGGACCCTCCCCCTGTGCAGCAGGCTCCTTTTGTCTCTCCTGCTGCTGCTTTTGGTGTATTTCAATAAATCTGCTTGTTCTGTTCTCTACCCTGTCTCTGGTGAATTCCTTTACCCCCGTGACTGTGATTTACAGCTGATACTTCCCCCCATGACAATCCTTTTATGGGTAAATGCCCGGTCAAGCAGGGTGGGTCCAAAGCAGGACCTGAGGCTGGAAGAAAAGAGCAAAATTAATACACAAGTCAAAATAAAGGCTGCCATTGCTAGACTCCCCCTGGGTCTCTCACCCTCATCTCTTGTCTCTTTCAAGTGTCTCCTTCCATGTTCTCCAAGACCTTGGTGCAAGTCCAAGGCCAAGAAGCAAGCACAGCTTCTTGTTGACACCTCCCTGCTCCAAGTGCCTCCTCTAGGTCTTCTTGATGTCCTTCCTTCCTTGCCCCAGTCTCCTCTAACTTCCCTTCCCTGCTCAGCTTCCACCCTCCTTGGGTGGGGCAGGGAAACTGGAACCTCCCTTTCCCTGGGGATTACCCTGTTACACTTACACATGACCTAGGCTTTAACTTTACTTGTGGAGGGGAGTGGACTGAAAGTTGTGACCTCTTAATCACCTGGCTGTTTCTCCTTGCAAACAACTCTCACTGTTAGGTGCTTTCCCAAAATTACCTTATTACCATAAATGTAAGTGTGACTGAAAGGGGGTTGTTATGACTATCAAGACACCTTTATCACTTGGGAAATTCCAAGGTTTTTAGGAGCTCTGTGCCAGAAACTAGGAGGAAGGCCATACATACATTATTTATTATATTATCACAATATCACAATTCCTCCTCAATCCACCAAAACTACTTTTATTAATAAGATTGTAACAGGTTGGTCCCCAGGAAAAAGGGTGTGTTCCAGGTTCCCTGCTCCACCCAGGGGAGGGTGGAGCTGAGCAGGAGAGACAAGAAGAGAGGAAAAAAGAGAGAAGATATTGGAAAGACGGAGGAAGCAGGATGGAGAGCCAGAAGAGACACAAGGAGCAGAGAGACATGTAAAGTAGCTGCACTGGCCTGGACTGATTGAAACAGATGTGGGTGACAGACTTGTGGGGAGGTGACAATGGCAACATCAATCTTGCTCTTTTCCTCAGAGACTTGTCTGGCTGTTTGTTTCTGACCCTTTTGTATGGGTTCCTGCTAAAATGTGTTTTAAACTTGTGGCAGGCTTTAGGGACTTGCTTTGGGCCAGTCCCATTTGGGTGGACTTTTACCCATGAGGGGATGGGTAACTTTGTGTACTTGATTTAGAAACTAGATTCTTTGTCTCCTCTGGATTATACACTGGTTATATTAAAGTTTGTTTCCACTAAGGTCTTATATGTTTTGTATTGATGCAGCGGATGGCAGAACCTATTTCGAGCAGGCAGGTTAGGGGATTCTGGGGTGCCCCTCTCCCTGCCCTGTAACAAACCTATATAGAGCAGGCAGGTGTGGGGTTCTGGGGTGCCCCTCTCCCTGCCCTGTAACAAGATGATCATGTAACATTACTGTATAAACCAGGATTTTTGAGACTGAAAGGGAATATTACTAATTATGCTGGAGTTGTTACAGGGCAGAGAGGGAATTCCCCAGAACCTCCAAACCTGCCTGCTCTAAATAGATTCTGCCATCCACCGCATCAAGACAAAACATATTAGATCTTTAGTGAAAATAAACTTTAATACAATTAGTGTGCAATGCAGAAAAGACAGAGAATAGTTTCCAAATCAAGCACCCAAAGTTACCCAATCCCCTCACAGGTACAAGTCCACCCAAATGGAATTGGTCCAAAACAGGGTCTGAAAGCCTGTTACAAGTCTACATCTTGGTAGGGACCCAAAAAAAAGGGTCAGAAACAGCCAGACTAGTCTGGGGGGAAAAGAGCAAAATCAAAACAAGATAAACATTGTCATCGTTAACCTCCCCATGGGTCTCTCACCCACATCGGTTTCAATCAGTCCAGGCCAGTGCAGCTTCTATACGTGTCTCTCTGCTCCTTGTGCCTCTTCTGTCTCTCCACCCTGCTGCCTTCCTTCTGCAGGCTCCTCTCTCTAGCTTCTTCTCTCTTCTCCAGCTTCTTATTTCTCCTGCTCAGTTCCACCCTACCCTGGGTGGGGCAGGGAACCTGGAACCTCCCCTTTTCCTGGGTACCACCCTGTTGTAGAATGATAGACAAAAATAGGTCCTATCCTTATACAAATTGTAACATGTGCATGCAAACTCTGTAACTATTTCCACTTGGATATTTTATTACGTCTCAGCATGGTAACAGTGAATCATTGATTTTCCTACAAAATCTGCTTTTGTATTTTTAAATTCCACCTATATCCATCCCATTTACTCAAGTCAGAAAGCTGGAAATCATACCCAATTCCTTCTCCCTCCTCTGTGAGCATTTCACATTCTACCGGAGCACAAATAAATCACCTAATACCTAATGTTGTATCTTCTCTAAATCAGAAGCATCAAGTAGATGATAAGAGAAAATTCAAAGAAGACATTTAACAATAACATACATACCTATGTACACCTTGGAGAGACCCAGGATGACTGAATAACTCACCCACTTGGAAAAGCCAAGGCAGAAGATTTAGAGAGTAGAGGGAAGGTCAGTGACATGAAAGGGTAGAGGCAAAGATATGCAGATTTAAGTTTTGCCTTTTAAGACTGTAAAAAGAGGTAAGGAGATTATGTCTTCCAGGTACATACACTCACAGAAGTTTATATATAATATATAAAATATAAATATAAAAGTTTATATAAAACATAAACATCATTTTCAAACCTCCACCAAGCCTTCAAAGTCCCTCCAGTGAAATCACTGCTTGGTCAGAATGACATATTTTTTAGCGGTAGGTTTTTGTTCCATACAATTCCATTAAACCTCTCTCATAAATTATTGTCTATGTTACATATAGACTGTGTCTGTATTACAAAGTCTAACCCACATATATCCACTTCTTTCTTGCTCTTTCTACTACCTATGTCCTGTTCCCCTCCCCATTGTATTCTAGCACTGTATTCTAGCATTGTATTCTAGTCCTGAATGAACTCCACTCACTGATGTTTTATGGATTCCAACCCCACCCCCATGCCAAAAAGACCCCAGGCACGGAGGATGAAAACTCTCATCATGCCATGAATCTGCCATAACTCTTGACTTCCTGAAGTGGGGGTTGCTGGGCACTAAGGGTGGAGCTAAGCAATAGCTATGGGGTTGCACACCCTTGGTTTTGCCTGCCTTCATCATGCACCCAGGGTTCCCAGTTCAGACAGCGTTAATGGTAGGATGCATTGACCAATTAATCTCTCTCTTCCCCCCCCACATCCTCTCCCCCATGTGTGTTCTCCCTCTTCTCATTTCCCTTGTAAATAAACCTTTTTATTAATTTTTCCCTGTGTGGCTGCCTTTGAGTCTTATCCTGAGGATTCACACCCAGGTGACCCCATTTCCTTTTGGGGTTTCCCTGTTACAGCTCAACATCCTATTTATTTCCTTCATAGTTTTATATTTACTGCTTTATTTGTCAATATCTGTCTTCTCTAGTTCACTGTCAGGAACTCTTAAGTTCAATCACTCAGTGATTGAACATAATGCTGATCATAACATAATGCTGATCATAACAGGTAGACAATAAATGTTTATTGGATGAGTGAATAAGCAAATGGAAAAAATAAACATCCAGCAGATGCCTTTGAAAAATACTTATTTAGTGTGAAATTGAGACTAATATACCTGGGTCTTTGTGTCTTGTTAAAAAATCAACATCTGAGACATCAACAAATGATACTGGGAAAACCTGACAGTTACATAAAAAAGAATGAAAATGGATCACTACTGTAAATCATAAACAAAGATTAATTAAGAATGGATTGCTCCAGAATGCATCTCCATAAAACAGCGAAGAGCATCCCAGCACAGTGAATAGGTGCCATTTTCCCTGCCCCCATTACATGTAGCCACCTTGAATTATAAATCCCAGTATTCCACAAACTGGACTTCCTGAGTGGGGGAGCTCCTGGGAACTAGGGGTGGAGCGGAGTAGCCAGGTGAACATGGAAGACAGGTGGGCCCATCTCTCTCACTTCTGCCACAAAACTTGCCCTCCCAGTACTGCTGGGAAGGAGAAATGGAGGTGACACCTGAAAGAGAAACATTTAGACACTTGGAAGAGATACGTAGAAGAGACACATGGGTAAGAGACACATACAGAGGCTGTTCTTAACAGAGACAATACCAGCCATTAATTTGATTTGTATTTTGATTTTGCATTTTCTCTCTTCTGTCCCAAACCTGCCTAACCCCTTTCTTAGAGTTTTCTGCAAGAGGGTAGCTTCAATTCGTGGAAAGTTTTTGGGCTTCAGTGGCCCTGCTTCAAGATGAGACTGTTTTGAATGGTCATCTGCCCACAATGGATGGGTAAATTTTGGAGATTTTTAGGAATATTCTTTGTTCTCTTCTCACTTTATGTACAACAATCCTATGAAAATTCTTTCACACTAAATGTCTGCTTCCTTTGCCTTTGTGTTTATGAATGGCTAAATCTCTTTCGAACATGTACCCCTTAAGAATTTGGGGTCCCTAAGTGCCACTTGGTCATATTCTAAATAGTGACTTGAATATAGGACCTGAAATGATAAAATACATAGAAGAAAATGTAGATGGCACACTCTTGAACATCAGACTTAGACATGCCTTTGGGGAGTCTGATGGCAAGAGAAACAAAACTAAAAATGAACATATGGAAGCACATTAAACTAAAAAAACTTCAGTACAGTGAAATAAGCTACCACAAAAAAAAAGTTCATTTAACTAATTGAGAGAAAATATTTGCAACTCACACATTCAGCAAGGGTTTACTATCCAAAAAAATTATATATATATATACATATATATATATATATATAAATGCATAAACTCTAAATAAATAAATGGCAGAAGATCTGAATAGACACTTCTCCAAAGAAGAAATTCAGATGCCAACAAGCCAGTGAATCTCTGAGACACACCAACCAGCCAAATAAGGTCAGATTTACTGCTGGGAAAAGGCAAGGATGAGGATAGGAGTGGACAGAACTGATGAATTAAAAAAACGCACCCTTATTTGCCAGAGTCCAGCTCCAGCCAGATTGGGGTTCCCAAAAGGAGGGGAGGCATCGGTGTATAATGAGGCTGAAACAGTCACTAGTCCTGGTGCAAGTCTCTATTTAATTTTGGTGGGTCTTTTATAAGTTATAAGTGGGCAGTAGGATTACATCAGTATAAGCATAAAGAGGAAAAAAGGAGAAGAGCGAAAGTAGATAAAAGGTGTAACCTATTATCCATAGCATCAGGGCGTTTGGATCTGCTCTCCAAGATTATCTTCTCTGGTTGATGACTCATTGAGGTCAAGCCTTAAATTCCCCAGCCAAGGATTCAATCCTATCAATAAGGCTTTTCATAGATCAGCTTCTGGGGTCCTTTGTCATGCATCAGTCCTCAGCCCCCCGGGTGTGCCGTTCATACCTTGTGATGCATTCCCTTCCCCTAAGTGATCTGCTTAGAAGATGAAAGACACCTTGTAGGGTTGGGCTCCTAAAAGCTGATTGACCAGGCAGTACTTGACCTTGGGAAGGAAAGCAGAGCTTGCAGATAACTAAATGGTGGTTAGTCAGGCCACTTAGAATTAGTAGACCCACACACTTATTCCTCTCCTCTGTGTTTATTTAACTGTTTTAATTTCATCTCTTGCACCATCAGAGAAAATTGCATTAATGAACGGGAAAAGCAATTTTTCTAGTTAAGGAGCACCATTCTGGGAGGTATTACGCTGCCCAGCTTCAAACAATAGTAATCAGAATAGCATCATATTGAAACGCAAACAGACACAGATCAATGGAACAGAATTGAAAGTCCAGAAATAAACCCACGCATATATGGGCAACTAATTTCTGACAAAGGAGTCAAGCATACAATGAAGAAAGAAAAGTCTCCTCAATAAGTGGTATTGAGAAAACTGGACAATGACATGCACTAGGATGAAATTAGACCACTAACACCATACACAGAAATTCAAAAAGGACTAGACTTGAACATAAGACCTACACCCATAAAATACATAGACTGAAACATAGGTGATATGCTCCTTGACATCTGTCTTAAAGATGCCTTTGGGGATTCAGTTCTAACAGCAAGGAAAACAAAAGCAAAAATTAAAAAATGAGACTACGGGGCCTCCCTGGTGGCACAGCGGTTGAGCGCTGCGCTGTGGAGCTGTCGGCAGCGCGTGATGCGAGTTGGACGCCCAACCGGGGAGAACCCCACATGGTGGGGCGGACCTCTCCTGCCTCGCCCGCTGCTCTTCTCAGCAGTGTATTTCTGATCTGCCTGTTCTGCTCCCCACTCTGTCTCTTGTGAGCCCTCTCACCGCCCCATGCCTCTGGCCTGTACCCCAGCTTGTATGTATAAATAAATAAATCTTTAAAAAAAAAAGAAATGAAGCAAACAAATAAACTAAATAAAGCAATAGTGAACTTTTAGACTATGAGGTCAATAGTGGTTAACAGAAGGAAAAGGGGAAGAAGATGGGTAACTCAGGTAAAGGTAGTCAATTGAATGGTGAAGGAAGGAATTGGACTATTGGACTTTTATTGGTGAACTTAATTAGTATATGCAGATGTTGATTTATAATGATGCACACCTAAATCTAATGTTTTATAATGCATTTCTTCAATAATTTTTTAAAAGAAACACCATTATTTCTGACCAAGGAGAGATCTGCAAATATGGAAGTCTACCATTCTAAAGTATTATCATTAACAGTACTTTTTTTTTTTTGCTAGCGTCAGGTTGTTACAGTAAATATCAATGGGTGATTTACTCCATAACTGGAATAACATGGACAATAATCTAATAACATATTAACTCTTTTTAAAGAGTTACTTTTTAAAAAGTAACTTTAAGTGAGCATTTGCTCTTGTTCTCTGGCTTCAACTTGCACCAGAAACTTGGAAGAGCCAAGTGGAGGAGAGATATCTGGGAAGGCTGCTCCTAGACTAGGCAGAGACAATGGCAGCCATTATGTTCACGTGGTGTATTTTGTATTTCCTCTTTCTCTCCCAGGTCTCTGGGACCTGCCTAACCCTTTCTGTGCTTCCTCACCAGAAGGTGCCTTAGACTTGTGGCAGTTTTAGGCCTCAGCAGCCCCACTTTGGGCCAACATTGTTTGGCTGGGCATTTGCCCGTGAAGGGAAGAGCAATTTGGGTGTGTGTGGTGGGGGGATCATTAGAAAATCCTTTCTTCTCTTCTCTCTCTATGCATGCCAATTCTATTAAAATCTATTATACTAATATTCTGCTTTCTTTGCCCTGTGTGTGTGGATGGCAGGAGTCCTTTTAGAACATTCACTCATTAATAGTTTGTGGTCCCTGGGTACCCCTTGTATTCATGTTAACATTGTACATAACAATTATTCACAATAGTAGAGTAAAATTTAAAGCAACAACATAAATATCCATAGTAGGCACAAAGTTACATAGTTCTGGAACATCCACTGGATGAAGCATAAGACAACAGTATTAAATAATTGTTCTAGAGGCTCTGTAATATCACAAAATAATGCCAATGGCTTACTATTATGTGCAAAAAGTACAATTTGAAATATAACTATGTAAATTGTACATATCAAATATAATTATGTAAAGTATATATGCAAAAAGAGACAAAGAAATATTGGAAATGATACTTGAGGTTTTTGTGATTTTTTTATACTATTAACTTTGTAACTAGAAAAATTAGAAAATATTAATTGGCAGATAGCTAATTAGCAGTTTGCCTCTGTGCTGATAACACACCAATTACAAATAAGCAGTCTCTTCTCTGTTCCAACAGAACTCATTCATTAATTCAACAATTATTGAGCACCTACTATGTACTAGACTCCGGGAATATATCAATGAGGTCAATGATTTGGTCCCTACCCCAAACAGACCATAAGCAAATAATTTAGTATAAATTAGGAAAACATGTTATGAAGGTAGCCAACATAATGTCTTAAGAGGTGAGGAAAACTGTTTAAAAGGGATTCAGGGAGGCTTCCATGGAGGTGGTATCTAAATTGAGATGAGGATGAGAAGTTTCCAGGACCTGCCAGCGCCAAGGCACAGCAATTTAAGCAGATGACCTAAGAAGAGCTAGAGCTTGGCAGGTCCTAGGAATTGAAAGGAGGAGGCTGGTGAGGTTGGAGTACAGTGCAAAAGAAGAGAGCTTTAAATAAAATTGGAGAGGCAAGCAGGGATCAGATCATGCAAAACCTTGTTAAGAATTTTGAATTTTGGGGCCTCCCTGGTGGCACAACGGATTAAGCGCAGTGCTGTGGAGCTGTTGGCAGCTGCTGCCAACACAAGTTCGATGCTCACCCAGGAACTTCCCACATGGCACATTTTCCCACATGGCACTGAAGACCTCTCCTGCCTCACTTGCTGCTCCCCTCAGCAGTGTATTTCAGTCTATCTGCCTGTTCTGCTCCCCATTCTGTCTCTGGTGAACCCTCTCACCACCCCACACTGGCCTGGACCCCAGCTTGTATGCATAAATAAATAAATCTTTTTTTAAAGAATTTTGAATTTTACTCTAAATGTAATTTGAAATCATGGAAGGGTTATATAGAGGAGGGAAAAATGGTTTAGCTTGCATTTTAACAAGATCACTCAAATCACTAAAGAATGAATTGGTGTGTGGAAGGGCTGAGAGGTAAGAAGCTGAGACTAGTCATTGTTCACAGAAGATAATGAATTGGTGCCAACAGAGATCATTCAGATTGAAAAGCTTTAGGGTATGTTTTCAAGTTAGACCAGGTTATGGTGGGGTGAGGGGAGAGTGAGAAAGGGATGATGACCAGATAACTGGTTTGGGCAATTGAACGTATAGCAATGGCAATTATAGAGATGGGGAAAAGGAGGAAGAAACAGATTTGGGGGACAAATGAAGAATTTCATTAAATTTAAATAACCCCAAACTGTAGTAAATAATCTATTTAGGGCCTCCCTGGTGGTGCAACGGGTTAAGCACAGCACTGTGAGGCTATCCAGAGTCACTACAGCACAAGTTCAATGCCTGGCCAGGGAGATTCCCACACGGCGCAGCAGACCTCTCCCGTCTCACCCGCTGCTCCCCTCAGCAGTGTACTTCCGTCGATCTGCCTATTCTGCTCCCCACTCTGTCCCTGGTGAATCTTCTCACCACCCCACACCTCTGGCCTACACCCCAGCTCGTGTATGCATAAATAAATAAATCTTAAAAGAATATTTAGATAATCTTAGTCTCCAGGAAGACCTTTACAATGGGGAATCTGTTTTTCACCTTCGAAGTCTTAACATCCTAAACAATGCAGTAAGTTATAGACCAGGCATTTAGAGTTTGTTTAAATGAATATCACAGCTATACAAATAAAGATAACATTTGTTCCAGTGTGATTACTGTGAATAGTCTGACTTTAGTCTTCCTCACTAAGGTAGACAAGGAAAAATTGACTATTCATTATTCTTTAACTTAAAACAGAAAGAAAAGCTATGAGATTCTTGTTTTTCAATTCCTTGTTTGTTTAGTTTTCTGTGGTTAAACTAAAATGGGAGTTAAAAGCTTTAATGTGTGTATTTAATTCTTGGGTCTGCTACTTACCTTCTTCAAGTGTTCTTACCTCCCAGTGTTTCAGTTTCTCCATTTGCAAAAGGGAGATAATGGTAGTTGCCTTATCTCACAAGGATGTCATGAAAATAAGTCAGATAAATTGCTTTTCTTTCCTTAGAGAGGGGCTCTAGAAAGTAAGCATTATTAGATATGATGATGAATACCCATCACTTCAAAGATATTTTTAAATTGCCCCCCAAGTCTTTGAACATGTTAAACCGAATAGTACTGTGTTAGTTGTTTATACAATTCTGGCAAGCTTTCACCTCTTGTTAAAGCAGTAAATGGTCTTTGAACAAATCTATTTCTCATTCTTTGATAAGTATGCTTCCTTATTTGTACACTTGAAAGATGATTATCATCTGGCATATGAGGTCAAGTTGAACTCCTTGGTGCTGTTAGAGTTCAGTAGCAGCTTTAATTGAGCTTACATCCAACATTGAAAATAAGTGATTTGATTTACTTTAGTAAGCAATTGCATTCTAAAAAATGACATGAGGTGAACATAATTATTTTCTACAAGATATATGAGGATGTGTATGTTTTTCATCTGATATGATAAGCCCATGAAAAATTTATATGAAAAATTTAGTATTTTTAGTTCTTCGCTGCTGTATTTTTTTTCTGATGGGTTTTTTCAGTTGCTTTTAATAGCTATAACTATGCATTTAACATTCTTCATACAGATAGCTACTGAATACACATAATATCACCAAAAACCCTACAGCCCTCAAGACAAAACACAGTAAAACATCATCTAGAACATTTCCTATTGTAGATGTGCATCACATTCACAGTATTAGATTAAAAATCTCCAAAAAATGAGCATTTCCTCCTTTATCCCACACATCCCTTACCTACATGCCCAACATAAATCAAAACCACTTCCTGCTGGAGTAGCCACAACATTCTTTTAGAATGCTATAAAAACCATTCTTTGCTAAGTAAGAATACAACCTACCTCTTCTTTAATATTATCAATTACTCTTACATACATTACTCATGTATCCCCAGTTGTTACAGACACACCTCCATGAAGGGGAAGTGTCATTTTCTTCTCCTCCACTTACATGCAGCCACCTTGGATTACCAGTCCAAGGATGCCATGAACCAAATTCCCGAGCAGGGATCCTACTTGGGAACGAGGGACAGAACTGAGTAGGCAGGGGGCCCTTTAACACATAAGGCAGGTATGCAGGCCCAGCTCTCTTGCTTTTCTGACTTTAACTTGCACCCTGGTACTGTTGGAAAGAGACACCTGATGAAGACACATGGGGGAAAGATATGTAGAGATACGTAGGTGAGAGACACAGGGAGGCTGTTCCTGGTCCTTGTCAGAAACAATGGCAGATGGTATTTTGACCTCATTGTGGATTACGTGTTATATTTTGAATTTTGACTCTGTCCTTCTGTCCCAGCTTTTTGAGAACTGCCTTACCTCTTTCTTGTAGTTCCTTGCCAGAAGGTATTTAGGCTTGTGGCAAGCTTTCAGGCATCAGCAACTCCACTTCAGGTTGACCCTGTTTGGCTGGTAATTTGCTGATGAAGGGATGGGTAATTTGAAGTGGGGTGGAGGGGTAGGGAGGGAGGTTAGGAAACTATGTTTTGAACTCCTTTCTCTGTCCCTCTAAGAACACCAATTTTATTAAAAATCACACTAAGAGTCTGTTTCCTTTGCCTTTTTGCATGCAGAGAACAGAATCCCTCTTCGAGCATCCATTCCTTAACAGTTTGGGGTCTCTGGGGTCCTCTCCTTGTTTGTGTGCTAACAACTCATCATTCAAGGTAAGTTTTAATATATTCATTTGACAGATGTGGTATCTGAAGTTGGGCAACTTTCATTAGATTTAACAGGTCAGAACACAGTCTAAAAGTGCTTCTTATTCTCTTTTTCTCTCAAGGAAGTGAGAACTTGAAGCAACATAAATGAAGACACTGCACACTGAAAGGGAAGACCTAAATCAGGATGGGGAAGAATATGGGTGAAAGTAGTCTCAATTACACAAGGTAATGGAAAAAGCCTCCTCACGCCCTCATGAGGATCTAACAGAATGGACACTGTGGAACAGCCCTGTCTCTTAGGCAGAAACACTGGAATAAATGTCCTAGGTCCCACATATGGAGAACCACATCCAGAATATACATATTATTTTTTAAATTTATTTATTTATGTGTACAAACTGGGGTGTAGTCCATAGGTGTGGGGAGGTGAGAGGATTCACCAGAGACAGAGTTGGGAGCAGAACAGGCAGATTGACTGAAACACACTGCTGAGTGGAGCAGTGGGGGAGATAGGAGAGGTCTGTTGCTCCATGTGGGAAGCTCCCTGGCGGGGGATCAAACTCATGCTGCAGTGGCTCTGGATAGCTTCATAGTGCTGAGACTTAACCCGTTGCACTTAGGAGCAAAAGACAGCTAAAATCTTTATTGCATTCCACACAATACTTGAATCTTATTTCAAGTTACCTACCAACATTTATTTTATTAAAATAATTTTTAAAATAAAATAAATATATATATAAATATAAAAATATAAAATAAATTTATTTAAAATAATTAAAATAAATATTTTATTAAATTTATTAAAACAAAGCACTGCTGCGGAGGGGCAGTGGGTGAGAGAGATGTCTGCTGTGCCATGTTCACACAAAAATCTAAAATTATTGTCTTCTCTTGAAATATTGGCAACGATAGGACTCCATTCCTACAAAGCTGCTGACTCCATAATCCCCATACTCATTATTTTCTTATTCTTGGTGATTCAGTTTTCTTCCTGTCTGCTGCAGACTATTTAAATCTGCAAAACTCTATAAGGCTTAAGTCTTGGGTATTTTGCTGTTTTTATTTCTATCACAAATTATTACTTTAAAAGAACAAGAGAGGAAGGAATGGCAAATACCATGTAACTCTCATTTTAACTTAAAATCATTCTTTCTTTACTCTTTGTTTCTTTTTTTAAGATTTATTTTTATTTATTTATGCATACAAGAACTGTGTTTAAGCCAGAGGTGTGGGGGTTCAGAGGATTCACCAGAGACACAGTGGGGAGCAGAACAGGCAGACTGACTGAAATACACAGCTGAGGGGGGAGTCAGTGGGTGAGACAGACAGAAGATTTCTGCTGTGCCATGTGGGTTAGCTCCCTGGCCAGGGATAGGACTGGTGCTGCAGTGGCTGTGGATAGCTTCATAGTGCTATCCACACTATGGATAGTGTGGATAAACCCTTGCACCACCAGGGAGGCCCCTCTCTCTCTACACTTTGTGTGAGTGTGGGTGCAATTGTGCACATATGCACGCCTACTCCATTTGCCTCTTGTCTTGAGCCAGGCTAACATATATTCTTTTTTTTTTTAAAGATTTATTTATTTATACATACAAGCTGGGGTACAGGCCATAGGCGTGGGGCAGTGAGAGGGTTCACCAGAGACAAAGTGGGGAGCAGAACAGGCAGATAAATACACTGCTGAGGGGAGCAGCGGGCGAGGCAGGAGAGGTCTGCGGCACCATGTGGGATTCTCCCCGGCTGGGCATCGAACTTGTATCGCGCGCTGCTGACAGCTCCACAGCGCAGCGCTCAAACAATGCGCCACCAGGGAGGCCCCTAACATATATTCTTAACTGTAAAATCAGAACACGCTGAATTCAAACTCTTTATTCTCAGAGTCAAAAACTATAGCTAGCCTTAGAAAGTTAGGTTCTCATTTTCAAGACATAACAAAACCCACATTTCTCAAAAATCTCACATCCTCCTTTATTATTTGAAACTCAACATAAGTAACAGAAAATAAGTGGAACAAATACTGTTACTTTCAAACTTCATATGATCCTATTATACACTTGTGAGAATAACATTTAAATAACATAAAAAGCATGAGATAACATACTTTACAGTCTCTCTTGGATACAAGCGTCAAACCTTGAAGCATACTCAAACCTCAATATTTTTAGATTCTGTATTTGTGAATGTACCCCTCACTAAAGTTTATATGCAATCCAAAAATCATGCCTGTGATCATTCATGGATATGTGCAGATCAGTGAAAAATTTGTCCTCTGACATGAAGGTTCCGAGCTGAGGTAGTACAAAGCCACTGACCTTATTCCAAAAACATTATTGTAAACAAATACCCTTTTTATGGCCTATTTAATGGCAACTTTTCACATTTTTATGTTTTGCTGATGGTTTAAAATGACCCCCAAGCACAGCGCTTAAGTGTTATTTGTTGTTCCTGGGTACACAGAGACTGAGAAAATACCTTTTAGATAAGCATCATACAAGCATGAAGAAATTGCTATTGGATATGAATCAATGTTTATGAATAAATACTAAATAGTAAATAAGGTGACTTTAAAACATAAATCAGTTGATGAAAATGTTGTGAACCGAGCCTTACAGGAACCCAATTCCATATCTCTCCTAGAAAAAACTATTGTATTCACTCATGCCAGGTTAATGGTGATTTTATAAAACAATCACAACCAACAAGAATTAACTAACTGTACTTATAAAATAGTGAAGCAAACATTGAACTTTCCAAGTAGAATATCACATTAAAGAAGGGTGTAGAGGAAGGGCAGGCAGAGGATGTAAATGAGCTCAGAAGGCAAGTAACCATCAAGAATGTTATTTTATTTTAAACCAGAATATGATGGTGAAGTTAATGCTAGTCATCTTTACCAAGGAAAACAAAGCTGCAATAAGGTGACACGTTACTAAGCAGAACACTGGACTTAAAAGTTGGGAAGTCTACACTCACGAAAAATAACGTTGGGAAGTCTAGTTGCTGGTCTAAAATCAGCAAAAATTTTAACTCAGGGGCCTCCCTGGTGGCACAGCGGTTGAGCGCTGCGCTGTGGAGCTGTCAGCAGCGTGCGATGCGAGTTCGATGCCCAGGCGGGGAGAATCCCACATGGCACAGCACACCTCTCCTGCCTCGCCCGCTGCTCCCCTCAGCAGTGTGTTTCTGATCTGCCTGTTCTGCTCCCCACTCTGTCTCTGGTGAGCCCTCTCGCCGCCCCATGCCTCTGGCCTGTACCCTAACTTGTATGTATAAATAAATAAATCTTAAAAAAAAAAAATTTAACTCAGACAACTCATTTAAACTCCTCTAGCATGTTTCTTCATTTGCTAAAGGGATTTGAACCTGGGAGCAGTAAAATGTTACATTAGCCGCAATTATTTCTCTACAAGAGATTTTGATGTAAATTATCTCATTGGATGATCTCAATAGCTTCTTCTTTTCCAAAATTATAATAAAAGAATATCATTTTGCCAAAATAGATAAAATGTTTGTAATACTGTGAAAAAATTTTTTTACTTAAAGATTTATTTTTGCATACAAGCTGGGGTGCAGGCCAGAGAAGTGGGGAGCAGAACAGGCAGATGGACCGAAATACACTGCTGAGGGGAGCAGCGAGCCAGGCAGGAGAGGTCTGCTGCGCCATGTGGGAGTCTCCCCCTACCAGGGAGGCCCTCTAATACTATGAAGAATTTTTTTTTGGAATAGTTACAAGACATCATGCAGAGGGAAATTTCAAACAAGTAGACAACAGGGCCTTCCTGGTGGCCTAGAGGTTAACACTTTGTGGTCAGCTAACATATTCACGTATTCCGGTTTTTCTCGCCACGGTGGATTTATTTGAAACTATTAGGAGCTATTTCTTTGATCGTACTCAGTCTGGAAGTTTTAATCTCTATGCATTTAAAATTTCATTAAAATATATCCAGTAGTTCAGGAGCTATGTGTGTTTTATTGAATGCTTATACCATTCATGCAGTGGCACAGAAAATAGCTGGCACACAAAGTTTCAGCGCAATCACCCCTACACAGAAGTTCAATGCCCTGCCTGGGAGCTAACCCACACATGGCGCAGTAGACTTCTCCTATCTTGCCCACTGATCCCCTCAGCAGTGTATTTCAATCAATCTGCCTGTTCTGCTCCTGTCTCTAGTGAATCCTCACCCCTCCGCACCCGCCACACACATTTACCTCTGGCCTAGACCCCCACCTAAATTAAAAAAATAAAAAATTGGACAATAGCTGCAGGCTTATTTTAAAATATATTTATTAAATTACTTTTTTTCTTAATGAGAGAGAAGTATTCCCAGTAGATAAGTCATCCTGGTTTCTCAGGCCTCATACCACTCCAATTTTGTAAATGTTTAGAAGCAAAAGTACCGCTAGATGGAGCAGGAACAAAAGATACTTGACTTGTACTGGCAGCCTTCAAAAAAGGAGATCTTAAAATCGCTTTCTGCCTAAGTGGAAACTTAGTAGTTAGCTGAGTTATTTCAAGAATCTAGAAAAACCTTTAGTAAAATCAGAACTAAAAACTTTTTTCATTACTTACTCTGGGTTTTTTACACAAAACCATGGTAAGGAGAAAATTTTTACATTGCTTAAAAAACACTGCCAGTAACAGTGCATCCCAACTTCCTTCCCCACCCTCCAATTTCTAACTGTAATGAAAGAAGTATTTTTGTTAGACAACTCTGATGGATCTACTTTAGGCTGAAACGTTGTATACCTGCACAAATTCACTAACATGGGACTCCTGAGTGACCCTTTCAATGGTCTTATCAACATTCACCCTGACCGTGTGCCTCTATAATTCAGGCCCCTGACTGCTAATCTCTCATTAACTAACCCCAAATAGCTGTTTTATCAAAGTAAAGGCAGATCGGGGAAGAATCTACACACGAGCTTGGAAGTAGGTTTTGGGCATGAGTGCAGTTGTTTCCTTTAGCCTTATGGGCCATCAACTTCTTTTCTGAAAAGAAACCAGATCCACTCTGAGGAACTTGGGGAGATATATACAAGCTGGTCCTTTACTTAGAACTGCTAGTACCTTCATTCCTAGAACCTATCCATTACACTAACGGGGGCGGGGAGTGTTGCGTTTCTTTAAATCCTTTTCTGTCTTTCACTACTTTAAACTTCGGATTCAAAGAGGAAGGCAAAAGAAAAAAGATAAAAGCAACAACCATTTAGAAACATAATTAGCACCGTTTTAGGAACATAGTAGTTCTGGTTAACCACGTTATTAAGTGTTTATTAACCACTTTAAAAAAAAAATCACTGCTCTTCCACATCTGAGAGGACAGGTCGAGCTCTATTTTGGGAAAAGGAAAAACTTCAACAAAATCCTTAGCGCAGAAACTACGTTAGGACACAATGACAAACAGGCAACAAAGGGGGACAGGGGACGGGAGGTATGGGAAGGGGAAAGTTAAGAACAAAGAAAACACACAAACCAACTCTCATGGACGGCCTGCCAGCAAGCCGCCTTATCGCCATTTGGGCCTAATTTCAAGGCGCCTTCACCGGTCTTTTGTCAATTTGCACGCAGCCTGGTCCGATGTGCAAGTCTGGGGTGCAAATCTGAGTTCCCCTTCCAGTAGGAAAGCAAAATGCCCGACCCCGATCTCCCCCCCCCCCCCACACACACACGTTAAACAGTACTAAATGTGCGAGCTAAGTCCCGAGTGCAAGTCCCACAGCTCAGGGAAACGCACCACGCGCGGGGACGTCGCTCTGTTACTCTCCCTGCGGTCAGAGCCTCGCCTTGGCCCCCCAAGGACCCGCGGCTAACAGAGCCTAACTCTTCGCGACGGCAATGGGTGCTTCCGGAGAAGCCCCGGGCCGACCGCGGCCTCGAGGCGGGAGGCGGGGGGCTAGGCGGGCGAACCACCGCAGGTTCCCGGGAGGGGCGAGCCAGCAGCTGACATTTTTTTTTTTTTCGCTCTAGGAAAAACGGTAAACGGCAGTAGGCCTATAGGCTTTTTCGCCCGCTGAAAGTCAGCGAGAAAAACAGCGCGCGAAAAACAAAAGCACACAGCCCACGCCTTTCTTATTTAGGGTTAGGGTAAAAATGGCCGCCACTCCTCCCGGGCCCACCCGCCGCAACCCACCGCGGAGGTGCCCGCGGCTCCTTTTAAAGGGAGAGGTCGCCCGAAGCCGATTGGCCGAGACCTACAACCGCAGGTCTCGTGAGAGCTGACCTGAAAGAGGGTTTTTTTTTTTTTTCCTGAGGTTACATTTTCTGCCCGCGGAACTGTCTCCGCGCTGTCTCCACGTTCCTTAGGGAAAAGCTTTGTCTTTCCTTGTACTTTAAAGGTGAAAACCGAGTGTTCCTGAGCCTATACCTGAGCGCCGTTTTCTGGGACAGACGGTATTTTACTTTTGAACCCCAAGCATTTTATACTTCCCTTAGGACATGAATTCACTCTCTACCTTTAATTTTTATAATCAATGTATGAATTTCAACTCAGACTCCTGGCTTCTTAAAGATAGGATCTGAGATAGCACTGATCACACCTAGCACCATGCTTTGCAATTAGCAGATACCAAATACATTAAGTTATATCGATACTGCCATCATTCTCTCAACTACTTCTGTCATCTCAGACCCTTCTTCCCTCTGTATCTATCTAAGTCACCAAGGCTTGACAGTTTTTCAAAATTTTTTGGTTCCTATTGCTTATAACCTTGAGACTAAAACTTGACTACTTTATAAACTAACGATTTTTAAACCACTGAATCTCCAGAGCCAGTCCAATTTATCTTCCAAACTACAGTCACATTCATGTTAATTTAATTTCCTATGTCTCCTACCTTTAACTTTTTAATTTTTTTCCTTTGCCTATAGGACAATTAACACAAAGTCATCTAGTCCCTTATCTTAATTTACCTTCCTAGTCATAGCTCTGCGTTTGTTCCATCTGAGCTTTTTCATCCTAATAAAACCAGCCTATTAAATATGCCTTGAATATACTTTGCTCATTCTCCTCTCTAGCCTCTTGCTCATTTCCATTATGCTGTTCTTGATATCTTCCCTTTCTCCTCCTCCTACCTACCCTAATATCAACCCCTTCATGATGGCATACCTCTGCTATGAAATTTTTCCTCACCATTGCAACCTTCTTTCTTTAAATTTGGTATTCAGCACATATCATGTTGCACCACAATTGCTCTCTCCAAAGGAAATGTAAGATGTCCAAGATCAAGAATAATGTTTCCTCTAGCATTTACTTTGATTCAACTTAACTATTTTCCCCCAGTATAGAAATGCAAACAGAGACATGAACTTTCCAATAATTGAAATATTTTTTGTTCTCCCAGGAACATAAGATCCAAAGTTTTCTGTCACATATACTCAAAATGTTTTCTTCTAATCATTTGATCTGCATTCAGAAGCATCTTTGGTGTACTATGTTGGGTCCAACTTCTTTAAATTCCGCAGCAGTGATCCACATGTCCTGGAAGGCAGACAAGGATGCAAGAATAGAGCCTCCCATCCACACCAATATTTTTCTTTCTGGGGGGGCTATAACCTGCACAGGGGTATTGGCAGGTACCAACTTTGCTATGTCTTTAACTAGTCTCTTGTCTAAACCAGGGAAAGAGGTTGATCCCCCAGCAAGGACAATATTGGAAAAGAAGGCATTCCTCAGATCTGTATCACACTTCATTATGCTGTTGAAGCACATCTTATCAATGCCAGGAGAATTGAGGTTCATGAGACCAGGAGTGAAGAGGGCCTCTGGACAACGGAAGAGCTCGTCATGGAGCCTGAGCATCTTCCCATCAGGTAGTTGGTAAACTTTCTCTATAGAATCAGATGTCTTGGTCATCTCTTCTTCATAGTTCATTGCCACGTAACAAAAGGTTTCCTTAATGTCTGCAACAACCTTTCTGTCCGCAGAACTGAGCAGTATGATACCATGGTCCTTCATAAGCATCATGAGGTAGTTGGTGAGGTCAAGGCCTGCCACATCTAGCTGCTGTACGCCATGAGGCAGACAGTACCCCTCAAAGATGGGTACACTCTGGGTAATGCCAGCACCTGAATTCAGCACAAAGCCAGTTGTAAAGCCAGCAGCAAAGAGAGCCAGCACCCCCTGGATGGACATGTAGAAGGCAGGAACTTCCAGACGCTCAAAAAACACTTCGATGATCTGTTGCCGGTTGGCCAATGGGTTCAATGCCGGTTCAGTAATCAAGACTGGGCGTTCACTGGGGTTAAGTTTCAAGTTATAGTCATAGATATGCTTCCACATGTTCTCCATGTCCCCCCAGGAATTAACGAGACCACGCTCCACTGGGTAGCTGTAAGAAGAGCAGTAAGATTAAATCATAGCTTTTAATATCATCAGTTTCTACTCTCTTCAAACCTGTGTTAATCCCCACATCTATTACCAATTTCCCTTTAAAGAGAGTGCCAAGGGCTCTCAGAGCAGAGAATTATCAGCAAAAGTTAGCACAGCTACCTTCCGCTGCAATTTTTGTTGCTTCCCATTTTTTCTGCCCTTTGGAAGACTGAGACCAAAAAAAAATCGGGAATTTCTCACATAAGAGTGTAGTTTTAATATCAATTAGTTGAAGAAAATAACCCTAATGTCAAAGGGACCGTGGATTAAAAAAAGTTTGATTCTTAAACTTGACTTTTTATTAGCGATAACTTTATACGTTGGAAGACATTTGTGCAGGTACAGACAGCAAGTAATGTTCACATCCGGTACCCTCGGAGATTTGTAGCCTGCGCGTCTGCAAGGAGGCCGAGCTGGCTGAGACTCCCCTATCCTGTCTCTCACCCTCGCGCCCCTCATTTGGACTCTCCCTGCGGGTTCTCGACGCCGGTGCAGCCTTTCTGCTGGGAGAAGGCGGTACCTGATGGACAGCGAGCTTCTTCGGCGTTGCGCTAGGTCGCCCACGCACGTTTCCAGCGACTTCTCCGCAGCCCAGTTCTGACTTTTGGAACGGCCGATGATGTTCGGGTAGATAAACTGGGGCTCGCGCGACCCAGCCAGGCCCGCCTTGAGCACCCCGGAGCCGTTGTCGATCACCACCGGTAGCTGATAGGCGCTCATGCCGCTGCCGCGTCCTGTTGCCCAGCCCAGCCGGCTGCCCTGGCTGCGGGCTGCGCCTGGAGGGGGAGAAGTGCGCGGCCGGCGCTGTCCCCAGTGATGCGCAGGAGGCAGGAGGCATGGAACGCCGCGTCACAGAGGCCGAGCCCGGCTGGTGAGGCTGCAGCCGGGCTGGTGAAAGCCTGAGGCCCGCAGGGCGCCGGGGCCAATGACTGGATCCACCGAGCACGGTGGAGTCTCCCTAGAATTGGGCCACTGCCCATTCACGGGAATCTCGGAACACCAATGTCAGGAAAACTGGACTCTATCCCCCAAAATACAAATCTAAACCTTCACTAGGGGCTTTATTTAACACCTCGGTGAGCCTGGCGCTAGGGGTGTTTGAGGAAGACCTTGATGTCTGTGTAGTAACATGTCTTTCTTAAGATTAATATTGATGTATTTTTTAGTAGTGAAAAAGGAAATTTTTAGTGGTGAAAAAGGAAAAATAACTATATATCTAACCTAGCGTACCAAAATTATTTCAGAAATTGGAATCTTGCACTTCCTTCCAATTCCCTTCCAATTATTACAAAATCAAAACAAATCCTGCAAATCTGTAAAACTGGTTCTACTGAAAGGGGTGGGTGGAGGTCGGTGAGTAAAGGAGGGAGAGGCCTATGGAGACCATGGTGGAGGATAATGGGTGTTTTGGTGTGTGTGGGTGTGTGTGGGGGTGTGTGTGGGGGGGTGTGTGTGGGTGTGTGTGTGTAGTGTGAAGAGGTGTGGACCGACACCTACAAAATATATACAGTAAACCAACGTTAACTAAATTTTTTTAAAGTTTTTTCCCAAAGTCTTAAAATTAATAGGTTAGTTAATAGGTGAATTATAGAATAAGACTGAATTAATAGAATAAGATTAATAGATGTTGGTCCAGGGACCTGTAGGTAACTCTAAAATGCTCCCTGGAAACTTGGAAAAGGTGGAGAGATTTGGAAAGGGAGAGTTGTCGCAGGAGGTAGATGTGTTTCTGAAAACCTCCCCAGTTTCTAAAAAAAAAAAAAAAAAGGGAAGAAATGCTAGGGTTTATATGGAATTTTATTTTATAAAGTTTGTTCTGTTGTTTCTAAATACTGAACAAAACTTTGTTGTGTTTTTTTTTTTCCTGTGGTTTATAAGCAAAATGTACTCAAGACCAAAGTGGTAGAATCTTATTTGTTTCAGCAATCTCATTGCATTATCCCCCGGTGTGATATGGAATTCATTGTTATTCTCTAAAAGTTCTTGATTTTTACACCTAAGATATGTCTGCCTGTCTAAGGGGGTGGGAGGGGGCGGAAATGTCCTTAGGTCATAGGAAGTTCAAGTTTAGGAAATTTTAAATATATTGCGTGCCCAAAAGTGTATCGTGGTGTCTGATATTTTTATTCTCTCAATTTTGCACACCCAGTAGAGGATTTTTAAAACATGTACGCAGTTCAACTCTGTCTACGGAAACCAGCGAGAAAATTCTAAGCAATTTACACTTCCCTCCAGCAGAGGCTGAGTGAGTCACTTTCTCCTCGCCTGTCAGAGTGATGGGGTTTGGTGATTCGCGGCGGTAGAGAGTGGGATTCGGGAACCCACGCATCAACTGCCCTTGCCAGGGGTGCCCGGAAACTCGCCCTGCACTCTCATCTGCACCCAGCGGAGGAAAAGATGGGCAAATAAAACACTTTCTTGCAAAAAAAAAAAAAAAAAAAAGTGCACCAAAAGGAAGGGCAACGAGATGATACCTACAGGGGAATTGGAAGGAAGTGCAAGAAGATTCCAATTTCTGAAATAATTTTGGTACGCTAGGTTAGATATATAGTTATTTTTCCTTTTTCACCACCCTACTAAAAATTACTTCAATATTAGCCTTAGGAAGGACATGTTACTACACAGACATCAAGGTCTTTTTCAAGGCCCTCTAGCACCAGCGTTTCCGTAGTGTAGTGGTTATCACGTTCGCCTAACACGCGAAAGGTCCCCGGTTCGAAACCGGGCGGAAACACATTTTATTTGGCCTTCCTTTAAAGGTGTGGTCTGATATTGATACTTTGAAAGACAGAACCCTGATTGTAACTTTCGGACTTTGAGAACCTGAACTTTTATCCTCATTTATTCATTCATCAAGTGCTTTTATTAAGGCTTGGATTGTTACGTGGAAGTGCTCCAAACTAGAAAAAAGAGTTTTAATTCAGAGAGATCAAAGAATGTACAAACTGTTCCCGGTAGACTTCTAAGCATTCTGTATTACTAATCTTTTGGTTTTCCATTTACTTTGACCTTGAAATTGCAGATTTCTGTAAACGCTAGGAAATCATGCTTTATTCTTACTCTATGTACTTAGCGGCGTGTTTTACATCCAGCAGGGACTTATAAATCTGAATTAACAAACTGCAGTAAAAGGTTTAGACAAAAATAAGTGGAATCAGAAAAATTATACTCAGGTGAAATCAAGAAAGAAGCGGTCTCAAACTCGTCAATTTAACTGTTGTATTTTTATTCATAAACATAGTTCTTACCACGAATAAACATAATCGGATTGGGAAAACCTCAGTGAGAATTTGAGAAGAGAAACATATTCAAACTCAAATTCTCCTTTAAAATAAAGTAGCAAGTACACTTCATGAATACTAACACAAGTTCCAACAAGAAAATAAGTTGAAGTTTTGGTTTGCTGAGGCGATGGGGCCACGGATACCAGTGAGGAATACAGCCTGATACCTAACACGACCTATCTTACTGTCCCTGCGCCGTTTGTGTATTACGCTGATAACTGGCATCCTTTCCTTTCACTGTACAAAACCTGAATTCAATGTAAATAACTAAACTAAAAATTTTCCAGCCCCGACGCAGGCGAACCTTTTCCGGTATAAGGCCCACCTACCTCCAAAGTTGCGCATGCCCAGTGTGCCCTACACCTCTGCTCCGCCTCGGAGCATCTCAGACTTCTGTCACCAGATAAGGATATCCAGAAACTGGGCTACTGTTGGCTGACGCAAACAATACCCAAGATTTCCCAAGAGCTTTCGGGTACGTAAACCGAAAAGGGGTGATTAGTCTCGGCCCAAAAATTCCCCATAGCGAGAGCCCAAGTACACAAAGCAGCTGTTTTCACTCGAGGGGCCCCGAGGAAAGGGAGGGTGATGGGAGAAGATGAGCGACTACAAGCCCCAGCATGCAGTGCGCAAGTTGGCTCCTGGGAAGAAGCTCGCCGTGCAGTGCTACCAGCCGTGGCCCAGAACCCCGGCCTAGAGCGAGATGCTGCACTTCGGCCCACCAGAATTATCAAAAGGAGGAAGGGGCGTTGTGAGAGTGGCCTTAGGTCTCGTATTCACGACGCCCGCCGTTTTAGGGAGTCCTTGGCATGCTAGGGCTTGGGATCTCCACGGGGCCGCCCATTCCACCCTGGCCGGTGTCAGACCTCCACGGTCCTAGCGCCTCCTGCCTTGCCACTGAACGCCAGAAGCCGGACGTGACGTCCCTGTGGAAGAAGAAGGGAGAGGTGGAGCGCGGCGTGGTGACGTCCTTCCAAGATGGCGGAAAGAGAGTGAGGAAACTGTGTTACCCTTTGGGTTACTATAGGTGAGTTCTCGCTTTACCTCCCCAGCCCTACTTCTCCGTTGTCTCCAGACCCTGGACCTTTAGGGAGTAGTCTCCTTGGAGTCCGAGCTCACATCGCGGGAAAGATGTTAACGTGGAAAACTTGGACGAGGTGGCCCCAGGGATGGCCTTGGCCACAACCTCTACAGTGGGGATTCGCAGGAGTGGGAATTGGACGAAGGGCAGGGCAGCAGAAGCTGGGAGGCACCAGCTTTGGTTGTCACTCTGTTGCGGCCGGGAGTGGCAAGAGGAGAAGGAAGGGGTGTGGCCTCTTTAGGGCGAGTGACGGAGTCTTTGACAACTCTTATCACTGCTCTTTCCCCCCACAGTGGGCACCCGCTTCGGTTTTTAAAGCCTCTAGATGCACCCGTTAAGCCAACAGGTTTCGGTGATTTGAGAGTTGATTATAAAGAACTCGTACCTTGTTCTTTCCCTTTCTGCCCCAAGAAGTCATATTTTAGTGTTTTATATATTTTTTCTTAACATGTTTATGCCTGCTGGACTCGAAAGTCTGGAGGTACATCTCATGCAAAAAAAAAAAAAAAGAAAATTTGTGGTGCTTTTTTAAAAGTATTTTCACTCATCGCCTCATATGTGTCCAAAGGATTGGGTTTTTTTGGGGGGGAGCGGGGTAGAAAATGAGAGATGATTTTGTTGTTCATGCTTCCCTTTGCTCCTCTCAACAATTGATTGAAATCGACATTTGATGAAACCTTTGAGTTACTGATTTATTATTCCTTTCTGTCTTTTAGAGCAAGGGTAAAATTCCACTCTAATATCAAAATGCAGTATTCCCACCACTGTGAGCACCTTTTAGAGAGACTGAATAAACAACGGGAAGCAGGATTTCTTTGTGACTGCACCATAGTGATTGGAGAATTCCAGTTTAAAGCCCATAGGAATGTGCTTGCCTCATTTAGTGAGTATTTTGGTGCCATCTACAGAAGCACTTCAGAGAACAATGTCTTTCTTGATCAGAGTCAAGTGAAGGCTGATGGATTTCAAAAACTGTTGGAATTTATATACACAGGGACTTTAAATCTTGACAGGTAAAGTACATATTTTATTTTTACTTTTTAAAGCTAGCGAATAGTCTTTAGAATAAAGTATGTTGATTTTTTTTCTGTCCCAAGGATAGCCTTCACCTAGTGATGTGCACATTGTTGGTTTTTAAAATAACTTCTTTGCACCTCTGATCATTTGTATGTCACTGATTTGAGATAGACATACTACATTTCTTAAATACAGAAAGCACAGATGTTAATACAATGTTGTTTCTGACATTTGTTTTATCTGCTGAAGTAAAGCCTATGATTCCTGTTTTGAAAACATGAACATCAAACACATTGAATTCTAAGTGAACTCCAGTTTCCCCTTGGATTTTTTTATGTTCTCTGGTCTTCTTTCTCCCTGACTCTTCCCACCTCTTAAAGTGTTTTGGGTAGAGGAGTATAGATGGAAAATAAAAGAAAGAATATCTGTGTTCATTTAATAGTACTCCTATTTCCAGCCATACATAGTGGTGTACAGGACCTCTTATCTTGATTCAGGAAAATAACTTAATTGGCATGTAAATTACTTCATTTGAGTTAGTTCTGTATAAGTTGAGCAAAGGAATAGTGTCATAGATTAATCTGGCATGATAAATTATTTAAATTTACTTAACAGTTGACTTTACAAGTGCCTCTGGTATGTAAAACTGAGAATAGATAATGTATGATAACCACAAACCCAGTGAATTTTGGTTGATATTTAATTTAGCTAATTCCCTTTCTCTGTTAACTTTGCTGGGAAAATCTTTAATTGATTTGAACTGACTCAAGAGCCTCATGCTAAGAATTATTGTGAAGAAGAGCCAGGTGTTTTTTTTTAAAATCCTTTTTGACATGAACGTATTTTTCCTGGGAGCTAAGAGTTTGAGCCCAGCCACAAATGTTAGAGAAGACTTATACCAAAAATAGAAAATTTCTACAATTTAGTGCTTAAGAAAACAGGCAGAATAATATAGAATTAAGTGGAGCCAGATTACCTTGATCAGATCTTACACTAACACTCTGATCGTGGACTAATTCCTTAATTTCTTTTTGTATATCTGATCATTTGTGAAATGGGGATTGTAATAGATTTCCTAGTCATGTCATGAGGATTAAATGAACTCATGTAAAGTATCTAGCCTTATACCTGGCAATATGTAACTGAATTTCAGAAACTTCCAAAAGGTGAAAACAAGTTTATAAGCACTGTAATTCATGCTTGTAAACAGAACCCTGTCAGTTATTGCCCTAAGAAAATGCTAATTGGTTCCTTAACTGACTGAGAATATAGACAGTTTAGGAAATAATCTGTATATGAATTACTATTTCAGTACTGAACAATTGGAGTGTAACTCAATCTTAGTTTATAGTGGCTTTAAAGGCTGCCTAGACCTTGTCTATTTGATGGTTCATTTTATGTAGCACTAAGCACAATTACAATAGAGTAAATTTAGCTTTATTTTAGTGATTTCTCTTGATTATTATCATTTAATAGTAGATTATGAAACAAAAATGCTTAAACTCTTTAGAGAGTGTCAATGCTATATGCAATTAAAATTTTTTGTACAAAAGATAAAATTGTGTTTATATATGGGATATTTATGCTTTATCTCTGCAAATATAGAATTAACTTATTGCAAAGATCATTCCTTATTTATTCCAAAATTACAACCAAGGGCCATAAGAAAATAGCATCTTCAGGGTTTTTTTATATAGGGGAAGATTCAATTTACCAACAGATTATGTTCCAAAAGCTTGTTTGTAGTATGCTTAGGAACTTGGAGTGGATTTTCCCAGAGAATAAAATGTCCCCTATGCTAGTGGTTAGGTTTTCAAACCTATATTTTTTTTAATCTATAATGGGTGCAGTATAAATTTTCTTAAGCTATAATAATTTTTAAAAAGTCTTTTGTAATGCTAAATTTAAAAACAGGAAACATACAGGTGGTATTTGACACAAAGCAGTTTTATTGATGAGAAAATGAGATTTGTAGCTACTGTAGTATACTTCTAAAGATATGAAAAGTTCATGTCTCTAGTTATTTTTAATTTCATTCCACATTTTACTTTAAAAAAAAAACACTTTTTAAAAGGTATCTTAACAATGCTATATTTGTATTATCAGCTATAATCAAAGAAGGAAGGGGAAAAGGGATTTTTTTTCCTGTAGACTTAACTAATACTTGGGAAAATGACAGGTAGGAAGGTTACTTGAGCTAATGGAGGGGAGAAGGGGCAATGTTTATCTGTCCATCCTCAAATATCTAAAAGGGTCATATTTTCAGTGTTGATACTAGCTCAGCTCTCTGAATTTGTGGCCACGAAAACTAAAGTGGTCAAAGATTCTGACTTACCCTTATTGTTTTAGTTGATAATGGCAGTGTTAGTAACTAAACAACCTTTCACTGCTTTGTGAACTTCTGGAGGGCAGGGACTATTTGATATTTCTCAATATCTCTCAGTATCACACATGGTAGATGCTCTGTAAATAATAGTTACTGGAATGTTGAACTTAAATCTTTCTATATAAACCTAGTATGACAAACTTTCCAGGTAACTTGAGTTGATTATCACAAAAAAGAAAGAAAAGTGAGAGGGTTGCTAGGAAAAGTGTAGCATACCTAAAGCCCTGTTCATTCAAGTATAATCTAGGGACCAACATCATTGGCATCAGCAGGTAGTATGTTAGATGTGCAGACTCGGTCCCAACCACATACTTAACTGAATAACATTTAGCAAGATTCCCAGGTGATTTACCTATGCAGAAAATTTGAGAAGCCTAGTTAAAATTCCCCACAGAGGAGCAAAGGAAGATAATAGGAAACAGATTTTTTTAAGACTCTTCCAGTTGCCAAATAAAAGTTAGTTACTATCTTAAGAGGACTCAAAATGAATGATGGGAAGCAGTATGTTGCCACTAGCTATTTTTCTGTTACAAGTGTTAAGAAATTTAACGTTTTATTATTCTGTAGCTCTGAGTGGCCATATTTTATCTTCTTGAGTTCTGTAAAACTGGAGATTTTTTTTTTTTAATTCAGGTAACATTGGTTTGCAACATTGTATATGATGTAGAAGTATAAAAAACTGAAGAAATTTGCCTAAATGCTAATGTGAGTAGATTAATTTTATAAGTTTCTCTTAATTTTGCCTTTTTCATCATTAGGCTTCATTTTGTCTTTAAAGAATATTGAAGTATATGTGCAGCTTTGTTTCAAAAAGCAGTTTTTTCTTTGATCATTTAGCCTTGTTTCCTTACAGTTGGAATGTTAAAGAAATTCATCAGGCTGCTGATTATCTGAAAGTGGAAGAAGTGGTCACTAAATGTAAAATAAAGATGGAAGATTTTGCGTTTATTGCTAATCCCTCTTCTACAGAGATATCTAGTATTACTGGAAACATTGAATTAAATCAACAGACTTGTCTCCTTACTCTGCGAGATTATAACAGTAGAGAAAAATCAGAAGTGTCTGCAGATTTAGTTCAGGCAAATCATAAGCAAGGGGCATTAGCAAAGAAGTCGTCTCAGACTAAAAAGAAGAAGAAGGTCTTCAACTCCCAGAAAGCAGGGCAAAATAAAACAGTGCAATATCCCAGTGACATTTTAGAGAATGCATCTGTTGAAATATTCTTAGATGCAAATAAATTGTCCACACCTGTAATAGAACAAGTTGTGCAAAGAAATGATAATTCAGAACTTGAGTTGACATCAGTTGTGGAAAATACTTTTCCAGCACAAGATATTGTACAAACTGTTACAGCAAAACGGAAACGTGGAAAATCACAGCCAAACTGTGCTCTGAAAGAACATTCTATGTCTAATATAGCCAGTGTCAAGAACTCTTATGAGTTGGAGAGCTCTGGGGAAGAGCTGGATCAGAGATACTCCAAGGCCAAGCCAATGTGTAACACATGTGGGAAAGTCTTTTCAGAAGCCAGCAGCTTGAGAAGACACATGAGAATACATAAAGGAGTCAAACCTTACGTCTGCCACTTGTGTGGGAAGGCATTTACCCAGTGTAACCAATTGAAAACACATGTAAGAACTCATACAGGTAAGACTGGTTTGTGGGGAGATAGAATTGTTTTTAAACTGTTAACTAATTTTTTTCATGAGGAACATGTTAATACACACTGTTGACTACTTGTGATCAAAATTTGGCATATACTTGTATTTATAAAAGTATTTATCATGTTAGCCTGTTGAAAGTTTCTTTGTAATTGTGACCAAGTACTTAATGGCAATTTGTTTTATCCTAATATTCTGAAGATCTAATGCATGGGCTCTTTATACCATTTTAGTTAAAATAATGATAAACTTGGTTCTAGCTTGATAAGTAGTTAACAGAGACAGCGATATTAAAACTATAAAGAAAAATAATTACACCTCACGCCAAATCTCAGATTTTGCCAACACATGTCATCTGCTTCCTGGACTTTTGTCAACTTCTGAACTTGTTTATCAGCATGATCCATTCATTCTTTCCTCAGCTTCTATATTTACCTTTTACTCAAGAAACCGATGTGTACTTTTTAAGATGCGGTGTGCATTTCTCTCATTGATCACTTTTCACTATTATAACTTGAGAAACACTAATTTCTTTTAGCTTTGCCAGTGTTTTCATATCTGCAATAAAAGAGACCTGTTTACTTTATTACTTGAAGCAGTGTGCATTGTCTAAATAACAGAACAAGTGCTATTGATGAACACTTTGAAAATTTATGTGACTTAAGCAACTAAAACTATTTCCTTTTAAATAGATAAGCATTTTATTTACTTGTTTCATTAGGTGAGAAGCCATACAAATGTGAATTGTGTGATAAAGGATTTGCTCAGAAATGTCAGCTAGTCTTCCATAGTCGTATGCATCATGGTGAGGAAAAACCCTATAAATGTGATGTATGCAATTTACAATTTGCAACTTCTAGCAATCTCAAGATTCATGCAAGGTAAAAAACAAAAAGAAACAAATTTATCTTTGAATCTGTTATTCACTATAACCTTATCAATACACTACTATATTGGAATTCAGTACAGTAGAATTCTAATTATGTTCTACCATTAGCACACTTAAGGAACCACAAAGAAGCCAGAGTGACTAGAAGAGAATAAATAGGGATTGTACTAGAAAATAAGATCAGAATGATAATCGGGCATCTAGATAGTATGAGGTTTTACAGGTCATTATAAAACTTTCACACTTGATATTGAAAATTAAGTGGTCTTGTTTGCATTTTAAGAGGATCATCCTGGCTACTATATTAGGAAAAGATAGGATTGTAGACGTGAAAGCAACATGACTATTTAGGAAGCTGTAGATAAAACCCCAAGTGAGAGTGAGGATAATTCAGGCGAGAGTGATAACAGTGGAAGACATAAGTAGTGGTCATTCTGAATTTGTTTCAAAGGTTGAGCAAACAGAATTTGCTGCAGATTTGGATATGGGATGTGAAAGAGAGAGGGAAAGTAAGGAAGAGTAAAATTGAAGATAATTCCAAGGTTATGGACTTGAGCACCCAAAACGATGGAATTACCATTAACTGAGATAGAGATTTATGGATAGAGCAGTTTAAGTAGCAGTACAGGCTAGTAGATCTCTGAACATGTTAAATTTTTTTTTTTTAAGATTTATTTTTTATTTATACATACAAGCTGGGGTACAGGCCAGAGGCGTGGGGCGGCAAGAGGGTTCACCAGAGACAGAGCGGGTAGCAGAACAGGCAGATCAGAACTACACTGCTGAGGGGAGCAGCGGGCAAGGCAGGAGAGGTCTGCCGTGCCATGTGGGATTCTCCCCGGCTGGGCGTCGAACTCGCGTCACCGCGGCCGACAGCTCCACAGCGCAGCGCTTAACCGCTGCGCCACCGGGGAGGCCCTGAACATGTTAAATTTGAGTTGACTTATATGTACTTTTGAGTGGAGATGTACTATGGACAGTTGTCTAAGTGGAGTCTAGGAAACTTGTTGAACTGAAGATATAAATTTGGTAGTTGTCAGCATATAGATAATATTTAAAGCTATCACACTGGGTGAAGTCACCCAGAGAGCAAATATGGATAGAAAATATGGAGTCATGAAGTACTTTAAGGTTTCTTGGAAATGGGCAAAAACCAGCAGAGGTGGACTAGGAAGGAACAATCAGAATAGGAGGTAAATGACCTTGGAATCCAAGTGAAGGAAATGATTTCAGATAGGAACATGTCTAATTCTTATGGGGAGGTAAAGACAGAATTGACTTGTCAGATTTAGCAAAATTTAGAGATCAGTAGTACCCTTGATAAAAGCAGCGTTAACAGAATCTAGTAGAAAAGAGATTAGTAAAGAATAAATGGAAGTAGAATAGTTGAAGACTCAAGCTTTTGGTAAAGAACTGCAGAAAACTGAATTAGCAAGTGAACTCAGTCATCTTTTTTTAAAGATGGGTGTGTTTGTATGCTTTGATCCAATGAGGTGGGAAAAATGGATGCTGTAGGATGAAGAAATTGTAGGAGTGAGATCATTGAATAGGTGAGGAAGACAGTATCTTTTAACTATACAAACTGGAGTAGATGGATTCAGATGAACTGTCACCCTCATTACAGTTAAGAAGGAAAAGAAGGCAAACTGTTAAGGTAAAGATTCCTGTAGTGGAGAGTTATTACAGTGAAAGTTTGCTTCTAATTGCTTAACACTTTGTGTGCCGGTGCCCTTTAAATTTACCAGCCCTTGGGGCCGGCCATTTTCTGTGCCACCGCATGAATGGTATAGGCATTCAATAAAACACACACAACTCCTGAACTACTGAATATTGAAAAACTGTAATATCTCTCATAAAACACCTTACACTTTCACCAAAACAATGTGTAAAGCTTTAGACTGAGTACGATCAAAGAAATAGCTCCTAATAGTTCCAAATAAATCCACTGTGGCGTGAAAAACTGGACACTAGATGAACACATATTAATACGTGAGTGACCACCTGATACTGGTGACAAAAACATGTACTAATATGTGAGTGGACCACAAAGTGTTAAGTTCTCAGTGGAACCGGAAGCGAGGATGTTAGCTACAAGTGAGGATGGGGAAGGAGGTGCTTGAGGTTTGAAAAAAGTTTAGAAGAGTGAATGAATGGATAAGCAAAAATTATTGCCTGCAGTATTGGGGGTGCATTTGACAGAAATGATGGCCAAACTTTTGAATTAATCTTACAGCTAATGTTTAGATATAAACGACCAAACATTTATTTTTTTCAATATTTACATTTAAACTGTTGATCGTAAATACATACTCTTGGTCTGAATGTACATGATGAAATAAAATACATAGAAAATTGTGTGAAAACTGCTTGTTATATCACTTGATCCCCAAATTGTTTTCCTTCTCAGTATATAACTATATTTATTTTCTAATAGGAAACATAGTGGAGAGAAGCCATATGTCTGTGATAGATGTGGACAAAGATTTGCCCAAGCCAGCACATTGACCTATCATGTTCGTAGACATACTGGAGAAAAGCCTTATGTGTGTGATACCTGTGGGAAGGCATTTGCTGTCTCTAGTTCTCTTATCACTCATTCTCGAAAACATACAGGTAAGAATTTGACATTATGAGTCTGTTTAAAGTAAGGAAAGTTGTAAATAAAAGAAAAAGGAAAATTAAACCTTTATAGAAGGTAGATTACAGACTTTGTAGTTATGTATCTGTTGTGTTTGTGCTTTGAAGCTTTTTATGCCTGTGATTCTCACATAAATATTAAATATAAAAACAGCCTTATTTTTTATACTATTACATAATAGGTGAAATTTTTATGATGTAACTGATATATGACAAAATCAGATAATTTTAAAAATATATAAACTTTACAGGAGGCATATTTTATGACCTTATAAAACTTCTTAAGCTCTTGAAGCTTCATTTACTCTGTATGAAACTGTAGAGTGAAGTTAAGGGGTAGAGATGGGTTTGGATAGAATATTGATTTTATAATTTATTAGGACTTAGTTCTATACAGACATTCTTAGATTTGAAAATTAAACATATACTGTAAATACAAAGTTCTGTTTTGAAGCAAATTCTATTGTTCATAGATTTTGATTTTTTTGTTGGATGGATTTTTTAAATAGAATCTTTCCTGGATGATTTTATCCCCCTTTAACATTATAATACGTAGGAAGATTTGAAATGTACATTGGTGAATCTGCATATTTTTTATCTTTTTTTTTTTTTTGAGGAAACATTGCTGTCTATGATTTGGAGATATAGGATCATGCCCTTCAGGTGTATGTTACCAACCACATACACCACCAAAGCACCCATGATCTTCCACTGTAGTCCATTGTGCTCCTTCCCAACTCTGTTCTGCTCCTCTCCCCAACCCCTCAATTCTACAGTCAGATTTCTAGGGTTGTTACTGGTTTTTCTGGCCCTTTATCTGTCCCTTTAATTTATTTCTTTAATTTATTTCCCTTTATTTATTCTCTATTTGTCCCCTTCTGACTTAATTCACGTAGCATAAGCTCCTCCAGTTCCATCCATGTTCTCGCAAATGACAAGAGCTTATCTTTTTAAATGATTGCGTAGTATTCTTGCATGTATATACCATAATGTCCTAGTCTACTGATCTGTCTTTGACTGCCTAGGGTGTTTCCATAACTTGGCTGTTAAAAATAGTCCTATAATGAACATAGAAGTGCATATATCCTTTTGAGTTTGTGTTTTTGCATTCTTTAGGTAGATAACTAGGGGTAGAATTGCTATGTCATATAGTAAATCTATTTTTAAGATTTTGAGAAATCTCCATGCTGTTTTCCATTGAAGCTGGACCAGTATACATTCCAGTCAGAAATGTGTGAAGGATCCTTTGCCTCCACATTCTTGCCAACGCTTGTCCCTGGTCTATTTTGGTGTGGGCCATTCTCAGAGGTGTAAAGGTGTATCTCGTTGTGGTTTTCATTTACATTTCCATGACAGTAAGTGATCATGAGCATTTTTTCATGTGTCTGATTGCCATTTGTATGTGTTCTGTGGAGAAGTGTCTTTTTTACTCTTCTGCCCATTTTTTGATTGGGTTATTTGTATTCATTTTGTTGAGTTATATAACTTCTTTGTAGATGTTGGATATCTGCCCTTCAAATGTATGGTATGCAAATATTTTCTCCTATTCAGTAGGGTGTCTTTTTTGTTTTGCTGAAAGTTTCATTGTTCAACTTTTTAGGCTGATAGAGTCCTAACTGTTTATATTCCCTTTTGTTTTTCTTGCTATTGGAGATACATCCACAAAGACATCACAGAAGCTTCTGTCATGCAGTATTTTGCTGTTTTCTTCCATGTATTTTATGGTTTCAGGTTTTAGATCCTTGTCTTTATCCATTTTGAGTTAATTTTTGTGTACGTTGTGAGGTAGTGGTCTAGGTTGAATCTTTCGCATGTGTCCAGTTTCCCCAACACCACTTGTTGGAAAGACTTTCCTTTCTCCAATGTGTACTGTTGTCACTTCTGTCACAGATTAATTATCCATCTACTTTTGGGCTTATTTCTGGAGCCTTCAATTCTGTTCCATTAGACTGTGTATCTGTTTTTGTTTCAGACCATATTGTTTTGGTTATTATAGCTTTATAGTGTAGTTTGAAGTCTGGCAATGTGATACCACCACTCTGTTTTTTGTCAGTTTTCCAAGGTCTTTTGTGATTCCATAGGAATTTCAGTAGTGTCTGTTCTATTTCATGGAAGAATGTAGTCAGGGACTACACTGAATCTGGGTTACATGGCCATGCTAATTATCCCAATCCATAGGCAAGGAATATCTTTCCATATCTTTGTGTCTTCCTTTATTTCTTTTAACACATTGTATGCGGGAAATAATATTTATTTATATGTTTTATGTTGACTGGTAGTAGAGTGCGGGACACGTATTAATACATTTTTTATAGACTAGCAGTAGAATGTGGGTAACGTATAAATATGTTTATTTTTATACTTTTTTTTAATACTTAAAAAATTAGCAAAAATGGCCCGCACCACCTGTTAGCGCGTAATAAAAACTACCCGCAAACAATATGTTAACAATACCTTATGTTTTCATTATACAGGTTCTACACCCCTATTTTTAAGTTTCCTCCTCAGTATTTCATTCTTTTTGATGCAATTGTAAAATTGGACTGTTTCCTTCTCTTCTTTGCTTTCTAGCACATTGATGCATATAATAAAGCAACAGATTTTGGTACAAATTGATTTTGTAACCTGCCACTTTGCTATACTGATTTATTTCAATTAGCTTTTTAGTGGAATCTTTAGCTTTTCTATGTGTATTATGCCATCTGCAGATTGTGGTAATTTTACGTCTTTCCCAGTTTGGATTCCTATTATATCTCTCTCTTTCTTGATTGCTCTAGCTAGGACTTCAAATACTATGTTGAATTGTAGTGAAAGAAGACCACTTTGTCTTATATCACCTCTTAGATGAAAAGTTTTCAGTTTTTCACTATTAGGAAAGATGTTAGGTGTGGGTTCATCATAGGTGACCTTTATTATGTTGAGGTATAGTCCACTATCCCCATTTTTTGTAGTGGTTTTTATCCTAGTGAATGTTGTATCTTACCAAATGCTTTCTCAATTGCTCACATCTATTGATATGATTATGTGATTTTTATCTTTCCTTTTTGTTGATGTGGTCAATTATGTTGATTTTCAGATGCACCATCCTTGCACCCCTAGAATGGATATTTCCCACTTGGTCATGGCATATGATCCTTTTAATGAATTGTGGAATTCTGTTTGCTAAGATTTTGTTGAGGATATTTGCATCTCTGTTCATCAGGGAAATTGATCTCTAGATTTCTTTTTTTGTGGTGTCTTTTTTCTGGATTTTGCATTAGGGTAATGTTGGCCTCATTGGTTTAGAAGTATTCACTCATCCTCAAATTTTTGGAAGAGTTTGAGAAAGATAGGTGTTAGTTCATCTTTGAAGGCTTGATAGAACTCAGTGAAATCATCTTGTCCTGGATATTTATATTTTGGGAGACTTAATTATGTCTCACCTTCCTAGCTTATCATTGGTATGTTTAGATTTTCTAGTTCTTGATTCAGTCTACGGTGGTTGTATATTTCTAAGAATTTATCCATCTCTTGTAGGTTATTCAGTTTTCAACATGCAAATGTTCATAGTAATCTCTTACAATTCTCTGAATTTCTGAGATATCAGAAATTTCACTTTCATTTCTCGCTCTTTTTATAAGTTTTCTCCCTTTTCCTTTGTCAGCCTGACAAGGGGTTTGTCTATTTTGTTTCTTTTTTCCAAGAACCAGCTTTTGGTTTCATTAATATTTTGGATTGTCTTTTTTATTTCTATTTCATTTATTTCTACTTTAAGTTTTATTATTAATACATTGTTTGCGGGTAGTTTTTATCGCATGCTAACAGGTGGCACAGACCATTTTTGCTAATTGTTTAAGTATTAAAAAAAGTATAAAAATAAACATATTTATGCGTTACTCGCATTCTACTGCTAGTCTATAAAAAATGTATTAATACGTGTTCCCGCACTCTACACCAGTCAACGTAAAACGTATAAATACGTTTCCCGCATACAACGTGTTAACTTCCTTCTTTGTTCATCTCTTTCTAGTTCCTTAAGATGATAGATAAGATTATTCATTTGTGCTCTTGTTTGTTGATGGGAGCCTGTATTGCTATGTACTTCCCTTAATAGTACTGCTTTTGCTGTGTCCCATAGGTTCTGGTAGGATGTGTTCTCATTTTCATTTTCTCCAGGTATTTTTTAATTTCTTCTTTGGTTTTTTTATTAACTGAATGTTTATTCTGTAATTTGTTATTCAACTCACATATTAGAAGTTTTTCCTGTTTTCTTTTCAGCTAATTTCTCCTTTGATACCATTGTGATCAGAGAAGACACTTGATTTCAGTTTTATTGAATTTATTGATACTTGTTTTGTGACCCAGTAATATGTGGTCTATCCTGGCAAATGCCCAATGCACATTTAAGAAAATGATATATTCAGCTTTTTGGGTACAGTGCCTTATAAATGTCTGTTAGCATATGTGGTCTAATTCTTTGTTTAAGGCTATTTATTTTCTCTTTTGTTGATCTGTCCATTGGTGAAAGTGGGATCTTGAATTATCACTATAACTATTGTGTTCCTACCAATGTATGTTTTCAGAATCATTAATAGTTATCTTATATAAAGGACCACGTAGTTCTCCCCTTCCTTGGGCCACCAGCCAAACCCAGGAGCTTAGCTCCAAAATTGGCATGGTATGCTTCCACCCAGCTACAAACTCTTGGTGCCTCTTTCCATCCACCTTTTATTGTATGGAGTTGAATTTCTTCAGTGTCCTTCTGATATAGTCAGCTTTGGTCTCTGATGTGCTGTAGTTTTACCTCAAGTCACAGGATCCTCTAGGTCTAGTGCCCCTCTCTGGACTCTTTTCAAATTAATCTCCTGGCAGTGAAATACCTTCTTCCTCGCTCCTCTCTATAGTCAATTCTTAATTCAAGTTTACGTTTTTAAAAAGTCACATAAAAATTGAATTGCCCAATTCACCTGTACTAGAACATTTGGGGAATAAAGTTTTATTCTATGAAAAGCATTAGGTTACATAACAGTGTAAAATAATTATTAATACTTAAGTTGGATCACACTGAGAATACCTCTGTAATATAATACAGAGGTCTTAATTTAAATTTTAGAACAACTTGGGCCTCCCCGGTGGCGCAGTGGTTGAGCACTGCGCTGTGAAGCTGTTGGCAGGGCGCGCGTAGGGTGCGCGATGCAAGTTCAACACCCAGCCGGGGAGAATCCCACATGGTGCGGCAGACCCCTCCTGCCTCGCCTGCTGCTCCCCTCAGCAGTGTATTTCTGATCTGCCTGTTCTGCTCCCCACTCGGTCTCTGGTGAACCCTCTCGCCGCCCCATGCCTCTGGCCTGTACCCCAACTTGTATGTATAAATAAATAAATCTTTAAAAAAAATAAAATAAATAAATAAATTTTAGAACAACTTACTATAGATTATTGTAATTGATAAGTATTATATTGGTATAGTACACCACTTCGCTATCTTTTATTTTCCATCTAGGTGAAAAACCATACATATGTGGTATTTGTGGGAAAAGTTTTATTTCCTCAGGAGAGCTCAACAAACACTTTCGATCCCATACAGGTCTGTGTTTAGGGAGAACGTATTATTTTTTGTTCTCTCTATAATTTCTTTTTATGTAAACCTTGACTTTTAAGCCATTATGGACTATATGGTATCTAATCATACTCTACCTGTAGATTTTAATGTATTTTTTTGTTTACATATTTTGGTTTTTTTTAGTTATTTATAGTGTGAAATAAATTTGCTCAAGAACTGTATAGGCTTTCTAAGAAATATGCCAGATAATAGTTTTTTTTAATTATTTGGATTAAATTGCGTAGATAAGCCAAGACATGAAAAGGATTTAACAATATTAAACTTTCTTATTAATAGTACCTGGTTTGCAAGTTTTAGGAATATATTTCAGCATTGAAAAGTTTATTCTAAAAGTAATCTATAAGTAGTATAAGAAATATTGGATGAAAAAAAATTTTAGACACACAAACTAAATGTACTGCTTGCTGTCTTTTTCTTTTTAAAAGTTATTTCTCATAATCCCTGCCTAGAATGTGAGCACCTAGTAGGCATTTAATAAATTTATTGGCAACTTAATATAGTCTGATGCTCCTTGGTGTATACGATAAAGCAGTAGGCAGTTCTTATTTCAAAAGAATTATTTTGTAACATTTATTTTTAAAGGATTTCCTACTTTACAAACTACCTGAGGACAGAAACCATAATTACGTAATTTTTTTTGCTTTTGCTCTATCTCTTAGGCAAGGTCTGGCATTTAATTAGCACTCACTAAGTGTCTGATAGAAATAAAATTTTTTTTGTTTTATTTTTAGTTTTAAATTTCTGTTCATCAAAATGCTCATTTTCTCTTCAAATGGCTATGCTTTGTATAAAGGAGTGCCTATGTGTATAGACACTTTCGTTTCACTGTATTAGAACCAAGTGATTAAAACTATAACTTGAAACTAAATTTAAACAGTGTAATAGTTGCTGCCTTGTGTTCATAAGTATTGATATTTTTGTCTTAGCTCGCAGATTATAAAATACTGAGATCTTAAATTTTTTGACTTGTTTTTCAGGAGAAAGACCATTTATCTGCGAATTATGTGGAAATTCTTACACTGACATTAAAAATTTGAAGAAGCACAAAACAAAAGTCCATTCTGGTAAATGCCGTATTTTTAAAATAAAAATTTATGCGCTCATTTGGTGCTGTCCTGTAAAATGTTGAGGTGCACATTGTAACTGTTTAAATTAGATGTATAGGGGCCTCCCTGGTGGCGCAGCGGTTGAGTGCTGCGCTGTGGAGCTGTCAGGAGGACGCGTGATGCGAGTTCGACGCCCAGCCGGGAGAATCTCACATGGTGCGGCAGACCTCTCCTGCCTCGCCCGCTGCTCCCCTCAGCAGTGTATTTCTGATCTGCCTGTTCTGCTCCCCACTCTGTCTCTGGTGAACCCTCTCGCCGCTCCACGCCTCTGGCCTGTACCCCAGCTTGTATAAATAAATCTAAAAAAATAAAATAAATTAGATGTATATTTTTAAAAACTAGGTATGTGCTATGAGGAAGATAGCTTTATGATTTGCAGTTAAGTTCACTCTGGATTTCTTTTCATATTGACCTGATATACTTGAAATATTTCCTCCCTTAAACAATTTAACAATTTCAAGAATGAAGGAATACATAAGCAAATTATATATTACTTTCCCTAATATTAGAGTCTAAGTTACCTAGGCTTTACTGTGGTTGTTGTGAAGAAAAGGGATTTGTGAGCACTAGTCCGGAAATATATGAGGAAATAAAGGAAACAGGTAGCAAATAATTGTTATAATAATATAAAAATGGAAAGCCAAACCACAAAATTTTAAAACTGCTACTTAAATTGAGTTCTTGAAAAAGGTTCACTGTGCTTATTACCTAATGATTAGAAACAAACCATTGTGCTTCTTCGTTGTATAGAGATGAGTAGGGATAGTAACATCTAAAGATAGCAGTGAGTCATTAACGCAACAGACATTTATTAAATACCTCTTAAGTAATGATAACTGTGCAAGTGTATGAAGTTGAATAGTCAGTCCTAATGCTCACAGAAACTGATAGTCTAGTATCGGTTATTAAATAATTGTCAGTACAAGACAAAATAGAGGATATGCTAGAGACCCAAAAGTGCTAAAAAGAGTTAAGTTCTTGTGAGGTGGGTTTGAAAAAGACTTAACTCCAGAGAACTTACAGTGTGGAAACAGTTCAAAGGATGGAGATGGGGAAAGGAGGATTCATTCTTGGCAAAGAGAACATTCACAGTGTTCTGTGAAGAGAATCACTGGTACAAGAAAGTGTAGACTGTATTCTTGGCTTGAAGAATAATCTGGCAAAAACAGAATTATAATTTTATCAAAGCATATGATTAACATGTATAGTGAGATTGAAATTCTGTCAGTACTTTGGAGTGACAGAAGCATGGTAAAACTAGGTGAAAATTTGAAGGCCAAAGTGCATTTTTAGTCAGCATAATAATTACTTCCTTGAGTAGAACAGAATTTCACACCTTGGAAAATACATGAAAGTACCATGCCTCTGAACTTGAACTCAGAGAATGTGATACTTAATAATACATCCAGTGAACAATTGATAGTATTAACATTTGTAATGTTAGTACATACTTTGAAGGAGTTAGGAAACTAGAAATTGTCATTTACCCTCACAGAATTTGTAATCTATATGAGAATTCAAAATGTACCTAACTAGAATGTTAAAGAGAGTAATAGTAAGAGATGTCACAAGGTAGTAAATGAAAAATTGAGAAATGAGTGATAGAAATGTTGTAGTATGGTTCCATTTTTATAATGGAGTTGGTGCTTCAACCTAGTGTTGAGACCCATATTGGATTTGTATAGATAATACGGAAGGCAAATCTGCAAAGGGAAACAACATTAATTAAGGTGTAGAGGTTGGAATGCAAGTTTTGAGAACACCACATAGGTTTAGTCCGTCACAGGGTTTTGTTTTGTTTTTGTACATTATGTGAATATTTTCCCTTCTATTTCAGGTGCAGATAAAATTCTAGATTCTAGTGCAGAGGATCATACCCTGGGTGAACAAGAGTCCACACAAAAAAGTCCTTTATCAGAAACTTTGGATGTGAAGCCTTCTGATATGACTTTACCACTAGCTCTTCCACTTGGAGCTGAGGACCACCACATGCTTCTGCCTGTCACAGATAATCAGTCTCCTACATCAGATACATTGTTGAGGTCAACTGTGAATGGGTATTCAGAACCACAATTGATTTTTTTACAACAATTATACTGACTTTATAAGGAATATAAGATGTCTCTGCTAGTAGACAAACATTTTTGGTAAGGTGCATATATATTCATATTAAATTACCATTCATTTGAGTTGTGACCATTGTTTGTCATTCACTGAAGTAAAAGCACCTGATGCTACATCGTAACTGTGCAATGCTTGTTTTGATTTCACTTCTGGCTTTGTTGTCTAGATTATACACAGCTTTTTAAGGAATGAGTTTATTCTATGGTGGCACTTCTTAGGGTGGGAGTTTTATTTTTTTTTTTTAGGTGTCTTCCATTTTTATTTTGCATTTTAGATGAAGTCATCTTTCATTTATTGAAGTGGAATCTGTCCATTTATGTGATTCAGTTTTGACCTGGGGGATTCTCTTCAAAATTTAAGCAAAATCTGTGATAGTATCAGCCTAAGATACTATTACTAAGCATAGATGAGTACATAAACTAGGGGAGAAAAATGAAATTTCATATTTCAACCCAAGAAAATTAAGGTAGCAAATAAGAATTGTGCTTTTTCTCTATTAGAATGTTCCATTGGACTTAACTTTTCAAAAAAAAAGTGTTTCTCTTAAAAATTAGAAGACTGTAGATAACATTTTTGTTTATTTAGAGCTCAGCTTTATGGAGAAAACCAATGGTCAGTACCTTGGAGTTATTTTAGACTATATTTTCAGTATGAATTTTAGATAGGTGTTTGCTGGTTTTATCTCATTAAAAGACAGTTTCAAAATTTGATTCAGGTTATGTTTTAATAGGTTTCTAGATTACTGAAGATGAGGAAATGATACTGAATTTTGAGAATTTTTGATAAACCTCACATTATGCACTTTTTAAAATACTGAATTCTTAAAAGAATTTTCTAAGTATAAACTGAAAGCATACTATAATTATAAATTAGTTTCTGAATTTGATACATTATATTACACAGTTAAGAAATTAACTTCAATTATAAGCAAGCATTCGAGTTATCAGAAAACCAGTTTGTTAAACATTCTATATTTGAGATTTCTATAAGCTTTGAGTTTTTAAATTTTATAAATTAAATCACAGCATTTTGTTGTCATAGTTTCACAGTAGTCCTTTTGCTTCCTAATAAATTAGAAAATTCAGTACTATTCTGATATTTATCGCCACTCTTCCCCATCTCACTTTTCCCACCTATCGATATATTTCCCCGCCTGATCTTTGGACATTATTTCCATAAAGTCAGTTCCCATAGCTGATCAGACCACCATGTTGACAGTGTTTCTTATTTCTGCCATGCCGTTAGTCATGGCTTGTTTTCTGGTTTTAAACATTACCTGAAATAAAATTAATGTATTTTCTGTTGGCATTGATTTCTTTAATTGTATTTTCTCTGAATTCTAGTTGTAGGAATCACTTAGTGGACATAATAAAAACTACTTAGTCCTTGTAAAGTCTAGAGATGGTCCCTATTTCACAGCACACTCAGCATTTTCACAATAAATTGCCACCAGAGGTTTTGACTTAATGAAGTTTGAAATATTACCTTTGTATAATATACAGCATACTTAGTATCTGTTCATCTAAGAAATCTAATTATGCATGTATTTTAACTTAATATACTGGGCTTAAATTCAGTTTATGAAGTTAAGATGTTTACTCTGGCTTAAATTCAATAGGAAATCATTGGCATATGAAGAAATTAAAGAAAGTTAATACTCAGCTTCTTTAAGAAACCTGCTGAAATACAGAGGTTTATATATAATGCACATCTTTATTAATCCAAGCATCTTCTGAACAAAATTCCTTTTTAAAATCAACTATAGTGATGTCGTCATATTAGGAGGACAGTAACTACCAAATTTCCTCCAGTAAGAAGGTGATTAGCTTTTTGCCTTCGTAGAGATTAAACTTCAAATTCATTGGGTTTGATAGTGGATTGGAGTAGCTAAGGTTGAGTTACTATGCATTTTTTCACATTATCTGCTACTTAGCTAAATTAATTTTATTTTAAATTGATATGGCTTGATGCTCTTCCTGAATGACATGTAAAGAAAACTTGAAGACTGAGTATTCTATCTTGTCATTCTTCTCATATTATACTATTCCTTATTAGGCTATGCATACATTTTAGTTGTATCTGGCATTATTCTAACACTCATAATTTTAAGTCCAACTTGAAGTTATTTGTTACAGTGCAGTGTTTTAGAAAAGATCTATTCTTAATTTAAGTATTACAAAGTTTTTTGAAAAGCTCTAGGATGCTGAGGACCTCACTGAGAAAGGAGTTTTTTCTGAATTAAATTTGTATTTGTATTAGATATATTCTGTATTGATAGGTTTTAGGTTTTTTAAAATAAGGAAGCCGCAGATTATACAGAAGTGATTATTTGCTGTTTTTAAATGGTATTTGTTTTGTTTCATAGGATGATTTTGATAAATTTTAGAATTTTTTTTTCAAAAGAAAATGTTGCAACAGTATATTTTACATTTTAGAAGTACAGATGAGAGTAGTTGGAATGTACTCAAAGACAATGTATATGCACTCATTGTAAAAAATAAGAATAATAGTTCCAACATTTGATGTATATCAGAAACATTTTTTAAAATACCAATATCCAAGCTCTTCCTTAGGCCTGCTTAATCAAACTCTAGGTGATTTTAATGTATATCAAAAATTGAAAACTATTCTGAACATTTCTTGGTTTTCTACCTTTGGAAAACATTGAAAAATGAAGCCCATTGTATAACTTTCCATCTTTTACTCAGTAAATTTGAATCGTCAGAGCTTAGCTAGAAATATTGCCAAGTAAAAATATTGTATTTTAATTCAGTTTCTTTAAATTTTCATTTTTACTCATGAACAATATTAATATTTAGTTATTGGACCACTAATTTCTTGAGATGATGATAACCAGTCTACTCATCTGTCCTCATCAAACCCTAACCCCATTCATGTGAGAGATTCAGTGTATTTGTTTAAGGAATTAGATAATTATCAGGTAAACAAACAGTCACTATCCAGAATAGAATATTGAATTTTAAGAATATATATAGTAAAATAAAACAGCATGGATGTGAACAGATACTTGAATTAAAATGCCTTGTCAGGATTTTAAATGCTGGAAAAGTATTGAAATCAGAATACATAAAGCTACAAAGATAAACCCCATGCTTAAGTTTACAGTCACAGGGAAAGACAACACCTAAATTTAACTAGCAATAAAACAAGCCAGATTGTTCAGTGTTGGCATGAAGGAAAATGTTGGAGCAGTCAAGTGATGTTGGATGGACAGAGAAAGGGCCTTTGTCCCCCTCGTTAGGCAAATGAGATGGCTAATGGGAGAAATGATACACAGCTGACTGAGATAGGCTGAATGGCAAGTACAAAACGGGATGAAGATAAAAGATATGTCCGGGACTGTTCCTGCCGTCCACTTAAATGGTCCTGTGCCCTTAACCTGCTTCATCTAGCTAAAAGAGTGAGATTAGAGAACCAGGTTTAGAAATCATGATCTCACACACCCAACCACAGCTGACTGCGGAAGAGTCGGGAGTAGACAGCTACATTTTAACATGATTCCATACTTGTGATCTTGCGACCAGACACTTTCGCAGGGAAATAGAATTCTTCTTGAACACAGACTGAGCCAGTCAGATTCTATACTGGCCCAGAGTCAGTGAAATAAGTCAAATCTAAAGGAAATGTTGAATAAGCAGAAAATGCTGACTTACGGATCTAAGGGGATGAAGCAGGTTTAAACGGTCAAGCAACTGAAAGAAACCCTGATGAGAAATAGGAGTGGCTTTAGTTTAGGCTTTGCAATCTCATTTTTGAGATGTCGTAGTATGCTTCATTTCCTTGTCTGTAGATGCCACTGATTTTCACCTTACTGTAAATTCCCCTTAAACAGGCTTCAATCAGTTTTTGTTGCTTGCAATTAGACGATACCCTTAGACACCTATGTTTTCATCCTTGGTGATAAAGATGGTGGTGCCATTGGGATGGGGAAGACAAGTTGAAGTTTGTGGAAGACTTGGATGTACTGATTTCATTGGTGGTGAGGTATCCACATGAAAATGTCTAATAATAGTTGGAGCCTGAAACAGCAAAAGTTAAAACTAGAGCTATAGATCTTGCAGATAAAGAAGCCCTGGGCGATGAGGGGCCAAAAAAATCTGAGGTTGAAATATTGGGGGAAATGCATCTAATGAGCAAAAGAGAAAAGGAAAAGGAAAGTGATAACAAAAAAGCAGAGTGGTGCAAACACCATGAAGATGAGCGACACTGTGCTAGTTCACATGTAGCGAAATAGGACACAAACCAGGGCCCATTGGGGACATAACTGGAGCGTGATGATCCTCTGAGAAGGCAGCTGTAATAGCAGTAGAAACCAGATGCATATGAATTGAGTAGTAGATATGAAGATACAGTACTGTTCAGTCTGAAAAGCAGACTATGTTAGAAACTATCAAATACCTGAAAAATATATTTTTTTGCTTTCAAATATGAAACAATGTGTAATGAACACAGTGTGATCTACAACAGCTAATATGAGACTGAGCTAGATATTAAGGAATGACTGCTAAGGGGAAAATGGAAGGAAACTGAACACATAAAATAGAGTTCAGATAACGCAGAGGAGGGGCCTCCCCGGTGGCGCAGCGGTTAAGCACTGCGCTGTGGAGCTGTCGGCAGCGGCGACGCGAGTGCGACGCCCGGCCGGGGAGAATCCCACATGGTGCGGCAAACGGGGAGATACCCACATGGTGCGGCAGACCTCTCCTGCCTTGCCCGCTGCTCCCCTCAGCAGTGTATTTCTGATCTGCCTGTTCTGCTACCCGCTCCGTCTCTGGTGAACTCTCTGGTGAACCCTCTCGCCGCCCCACGCCTCTGGCCTGTACCCCAGCTTGTATGTATAAATTAAAAAAAAAAAAAAAGATAATGCAGAGGAAGTGGAGTTTTCCTACAAAACTTCTATGTTTTTCTTGAGCCTCCTACACAGTGAGAAGTCTGAAAAAAATTGACTGTTAGTCTTAGCCAGTTTAAGACTGACTGTGATATAAAGGGGCTATAGATTATACTATTCTAAGGTGAGGCTTAAACTTTTGGAAAATTGCTCTTATTTCTGCCCTTTGCATTATCTAAAAAATGGTGTCCAAATAAATACAGCAGGGGGCTTATGTGGCACTGGAGAAATCTGTCTTCAGGTCTTCCATTCTCTGGCCTCTGATGCAATAGATAATAGCTTATAAAGTGTATGGTCAGGTTTTTCCTAGCCTGGTCAGAGTCCAGAATGTCTTGGCTCAGCTGGCCTCACCTTAGTTTCTTGGGCACAGAGAACTGACACTTTTGCAACTCTGCTCAAATAGTTCAGCAAAGGTCAGGGAGTGGGTTTAGCATATGTCACCTCACCGTGAACTCAAGGTAAGCCTGCTTGCTTCCCACTCAGCTCCCTTCTGAGTCTCTTGTGAGAATATAGGAACTCACAGGTTTTTTTCACAGGACAGAACAGGCTAGGAAAGTAAACCACATTACTAAGATTTACTTTGATGTGGCTGTGTAGTAGGTTGAGCGCCTACCTCTCTTCCCAGAATCCTGGAGACTCCTCTACTACCCTGCATGTTGAGGAATACTTGAGCCCAATGAAGGATGAATGCACTACTTTAAATGAATCACATTCATATTATAATATTGAGCAAAAGAAGTCAGATACAACCATTTTATACTGTGATTCCATTTATGTTAAAGTTGAAAACAGACAAAAATTACTTTGTGATGGTAAAAGTCGGTATAGCGGTTTGTATTGGAAGAGGGTTGGAGGAACTACTAGGAAGCTTGTAGCATTTATCTGAGTACAGATGGAATATAGAGATGAGGTAGATTTGTGATAATTCCTCTCATCCACTTCAAATCTGTGTATTTTCTGAATGGTTACATTTCCATTTAAAAGTGTGTGTGTGTGTGTGTGTGTGTAATTTGAATGAGAAAAAAGAGCATCGATTCTCTAATAGATTAAGATTAAATAATCTGGACTATTAAAATGCAGATTCCCCAGACTAATCAGAAATTTTGATTCAGTAGGGGTAAATATAAAAATATGTATATTTAAACATTTGCCCATGTGAAGCTCATGCTTCACACTTTAAATTCAGCCAATTTATCATTTGTAGCAAATATAAAATATTTGTCACATTGTTATAAAATCTGAGTTATTGAGAAACTAATTGCTAGGAGTAGCATTTCTTCACCAACTAAATGTTTTCCAAAAGTAATGACAATTGTTTTAAAAATTCATATCTTTTTCTGTAGCATGGTTCTATTGCATCAATTGATTTTTCAAAATTTTATTAAAAGACAAAAGAAATACTCATTTTTCATTTCATTTCTAATAATACATAGACACAACTTTCTTGGAACATTTAACCTTTTTAGATACATATATTTAGTTATAGATATAGTCAGCATGTGATAATGTAAAAGATGTTGGTTAAGAAAAAAGTCAAGTTTATATTTGCAGAGGAAAGATCTTAAAATAAAAAGGAAATAAGATTTGAAACATGGAGAAGAACATTGCCACGTAAGATTTGATAAAATAAAAAAAACTAAGACTAAAGTCAGGCAGTGGTAAAATCAACCCATATAAATGTCAGGATACTTAAAGTTCCTTGTAGCATTCTGTGGTTTATACACTTCTGTTGTTCCTATTGTAAACATTTATTGAAAACAAATCTTCAGTATCAATATTATAAGTTGCAGTTGTTTTCTTTAATATAACATATAAACAAGATTTATCTAAAAACAACCTTTAAATCCATTTCACACATTTTGATATCATCAATGTGAACTGCTGCATATTTTCAACCACTCCAGATGTTTTAAGATTTTATTTTTCAGCACAGACCCAACACAGTAGCAACCATCTGTCCTGGATTATTCAAATTCATCTCTAAGAGTATACACACGGATTGGTAAGGCATTTAGGTCTGTTCTGGCTCAATGCCTATATAAAATTAAGTGAAAATAAAGCCTCATACAGTTTATTTAGATGCTCTTCCCATTTCATCACCACTACCACCATCTGTGCACTGCCTTCCCCCCACCCAGGGTGTAAGGAAAGGTACATGCTGAATAGAAGGAAAAATCTATTAAGCTTTCAAAAATCATTAAATGGTAAGTGGGGGATATTTGTCTTGTTTAATCTACTTAAAGAATGGATGGTAGCAGATGTCTTTTTTTCCTAATGTTAATTTTTTAGAATAACTACAGCTGTGCTTTAAGGAATTCACAATACTTTTAGGGAGGACTAATACTTTGACGTCTCTACAGTTGACCACCATCTTTATTCTGTGTCCTCACTTTCAAAATTTAGATAGATGGTATTTTAGACTTGTTGAACCACAGCTTCATTTAAAGTGAAACTTTTAAACTGTCCACGTATTTTTTCACACTTTGCTTGACGTGGGCAGTAATAAGTCTTTCTTGATATATATGAATTAATAAAATATTGTGAAAATTATTGTTTACTACCTCTTCATAGGAAAAATAATTTGAAAACAAGATTGGCCATGATGACAACATCAATTTGCCATCAAATCATTAAAATGTTACTGGCTCCTCCAAAAGGGAACTATTTAAAAAATGTTCCCAGCAGCACTGACTTGTTTGGGAAGTATACATTTTGTTTATATGTGTTTGTGTATGTGTGTGTATATATATATATATTTATTTGTGAAATTCCCACTTGTCATACCTACATATATGAAATCATGACAACTTTCAGTTAGGATATATATAATGTCCCTTCCTTGTATCCTATTTCACTGCTTGGTTATATTTTCATTATGAAAAGAAATTAGTTCCTTAACTTCTTTCTCAAGGGTTAAAATTTTAGTCTCTATTTTATAAAATTTCTTTTAAAAATTACACTACTCAGTTTTCAAAATGAACAATTATATAAAGTTTAATATAGTCATATTTTTTACACATTTGACAAAAGTATCTTGTTCTAATTTATGAAAGAAAAATCTAATGGGTGATAAATTGCATTAATGTCTGTTAAAGTAGTCACATAAATACGTGAAAACTCTTCAAGGTGTTTTTCACAGATGTTGACCTACTGGTACAAGACTGAAGCCTGCATTATTACATGAGTGGCTACAGGATGTTCCATAAGTTGGTGTCCAGTAGTAGTGTTTTTTGAGGCCATTAGATACTTCTGCAAGATACACACGTTCATCTACCACATATGGCTCCACATCTGTATTATCTGGTTTTAGACGGCCCATTTCAATTAAGTCTGAATATGCCTAGAATTTTTTAGAAAAATTGTCATTAAGAAACCATGTCATTATGAAAATAGTATATTCATTTCAAAGTACATAAAATTATTTTGATATTCAAATTAGCCATACTACTTTGCAGTTTAAAATAAAATATTCTGAGTAGCATTGCGGAATTTTAATATTTTCCAGGTGTAGACAGATTTTTATCCATTCAATTCCATGCAATTAAATTGCAATTTGCAAATTTTCTAGGTTTTAATTATCACGCATGTTTTGTTAGTTCATGACTCCCAGAGTTAACAATTCTCTGTATCACCTATTTTTAGACAGAAGATCTTTCGGTTAAAATTTTCCAGTCCTACAGGGGTCCTTAATTGAAAGGGGAGGTCTATATATGCCTTTAAAGTTCTGATCATAGACAGGAACCCATTCTTCAGGAAAATAGTCTCCAATTTTGGTATACAACTATATGGAGTGAGTCCTTGGAAGCTATTCTAGACTTAGACTCAGACAATTTCCAGATACAAGATGTTGGCCTGGCTGTTTGCCTTATTTCTCCAATGTAGAATTTTCTTTGTATGTCTTATGGGTCATTGCTATCTGTTTAAGGGTGTTATACAAACATGTTGAACTGACTTGCAGTAAAGTTGTGACTATAGAGAAAAGCAGAAATTTGACAAGGATTTAAAAGTAGAGTTGCTTTCTGCTTTAGCTTGTCATTAGTTCCAAATTCAATTTACTCAGCTTTTAATGTGTAGAATTACTAAAGGATATGGATATTTTCTAAAATTAGGATTTATATTTTGAGCGGTACTCTTTTTAAGTGGTAGAAATTTTAGTCATTTTACAAAATTTGAGAATTCTAACAATAACATCTAATTTTTTCATTCCAAATGAAACCATTTATTGTTTGTTATGAAAGTAGTATGAAGTGCTCTCTGTATTTGCATAAACATAACAAATATTCTAACATTTTGTACTATATCTCTCCTAATTCTGTGTTGTGGTTTAGTTATTGGGGAACAGACTAGAGATTTTGCCACATCAAATTCATAATAAGTCAACAATCATGGATTTTGAACTTTGGAGGAACTGGGGCTATTTAATCCACAGGTCGTCACACTTGTATGTGAAATATGGTATCTTTTGCTATTTCAAACACAAAATTTTCCAGTAGCTAATTTTTAGAATTTATGTTTAAATCATCAAAATGTGGCCTCCCTGGTGGCACAGCGGTTGGGCGCTGCGCAGCGACACAAGTTCGACGCACAGCCGGGAGATTCCCACATGCCAAGGTGGACCTCTCCTGCCTCGCCCACTGCTCCTCTCAGCAGTGTATTTCCGTCGATCTGCCTGTGCTGCTCCCCACTCTGTCTCTGGTTCTGGTGAACCCTCTCGCCGCCCCACGCCTCTGGCCTGTACCCTAGCTTGTAAACATAAATAAATAAATCTTTAAAAATAAATATATAATCAAAACAACAGCTTCAATTACACTGGTCAACAGTGAGATCATTACTGACTTAAAAAGGCCCAAATCTGTAGTATCTTAGTGTGCTGAACATGAATATAACCCTGAAAATTTTTTATTATCTCTCGTTTTGAAGATATTTCATATAATTTATTTTCTGTTTTACCATGTCAATTTATACAGTAGGATTACAACAACATCCTAAATCTGCCTAGAATGATGTAATATTGCATCGCAATGCATAATACCATCATGAACACATCATCCAGAGTTGACTGCATCATTTTCTTTTTTTTTTAAAGGTTTATTTATTATTTATACATATAAGCTGGGGTACAGGCCAGAGGCATGGGGCGGCGAGAGGGTTCACCAGAGCCAGAGTGGGGAGCAGAACAGGCAGATCAGAAATACACTGCTGAGGGGAGCAGGGGGCAAAGCAGGAGAGGTCTGCCGCGCCATGTGGGATTCTCCCTGGCTGGGCGTGGAACTCGCATCGCCACTGCCGACAGCTCCACAGCGCAGCACTTAACCGCTGCGCCACCTGGGAGGCCCCGACTGCATCATTTTCTGATGCAATGCAATACTACTGCCAGGCGGCTGCTGAAGTAAGCTGACGTCAGCAGTGCACTAGATAAAGCCCTGTCAGAAAAGTGGAGCATTGAAAATATTTCAGACTTTGTGCGAGACAGTTGAAGCTACTGTTCCATAGACTATTATTTTTTCCATTTAAACACAATACAGAACAGTAATGCCTCGAAAGTGTGTTAATAGCATGGACAATTTCTGCTCTATTTGTGGGGAAATGACATTTGCCAACCAGAAGAAAAGGATCACTTCTCAAGTGAATAAGGCTTATGGCTTTACTTCGGATGCAAGGTTGGTGCCCAAGACAAGCCTTGGGCCCTGCATATATGCTGTGCTACATGTACAACATAGCTTTCACAGTGGTTCAATGGCAAAAGACCATCAATGCCATTTGTAGTCCCCATGGTGTGGAGAGAGCCAAGCAACCAATAAAAGACTGTTACTTCTGCTTGGTTTCTCCACTTTCTGGCAGAATAACAAAGCAAAAGAAGTCGAGAATAGTCGACCCAAACATTCCGTCTGCATTGAGACCAGTCCAACATGGTGAGGGATTTCCTATTCCAGAACCTCCAGCAGAATATTCTCTTGATTCATCTGCTGAGGATAAGGGTCAGCTGACCTGTTCTTTTGTTCCATCAGCATGCAGTGATCCAGATTTTCACTGTGGTGCATAATCAACCCAACACAGACTAACACAGGAAGAACTAAATGACCTGGTTCGTGATTTGGATTTATCCAACAACAAGGCAGAATTGCTAAGATCAAGACTCCAACAATGGAATCTTCTAGAAGAAGATGTCACAATTACTTTATATCGAAAGCGAAGCAAAGATTAAAGACGGTCCTCAGATTCGAGAGCTCTCCAGAGATGACCGGTTCAACAACTTGATGTAGGGTGATGCGAAATAAGCATGGAATGCTTTTCGCCTAGTGTCTACAAACTTTCTTGGGAATGTTAGGGCAGAAAACTACAAGGAAACTAGTAGAAGACATGCTGATGCAGTATCAGAAACTTGGCTGCAATATGTCTCTAAAGATCCACTTCCTTCATTCCCATCTGGATTTTTTCCCTGAAAACTGTGGTATGGTTAGTGATGAACATGGCGAACGTTTTCATCAAGATATCGCATCAATGGAACAAAGATACCAGGGAAAGTGGGCCACTACAATGCTGGCTGACTACTGCTGGACACTCCCCAGAGATGCTCCTGAACAGCTGTACAAGAGTCAAGCGAAGAAATCTAAGAAGTAGTCTATGACTTGATTTTTTTACAGGTATTAACCGTAGGCCTATTACTATTGGCATGCATTTCGTGATGTAAACATCCACTTATTACAGATTACAAAAAAACTAGAGCCAAAATTAGAATTTGACCGTCATATTCGTGTAGAGCACAAATTGATAGGAAATGCCTAATTTTCAGTTATATGACTTTTGTAAAAATTTGTCGACCAGTGTTATTTTATAATCATTTCTAAATGTAAATAATATCTAGTGTTATGCAGAAGTTCCCAGAAAAAGCCTCATGAAGAAAAACACTTACCACACATGTAGCCTCATCAAATTTGTTTCCCCAAATATAGATATGAGAGAGTATGGGATTTGTTTTCATTGACTGTGAAAGTGCAACAAGCCCTTCTCCTTCTATTCTGTTGCTGACAACTGACAACCTACGGAAAAACAAAGATAACCCTGAAATTAACAGTCTGCAAAGAGCATGCATAAGCTACCAGCAACAGGTATGACAAATATTTTATTGTGAAAAGTCAACATTCTTCCTTAGTATGTTTAATGTAGTCATCAAATACTGACCATGTAATTCCTAAAACCCAAAAAACTTAATTTCCTAGCTGGATGCTATATTTTAGAAACTAACAATTGTTTTATATTATTTAGTTATTGTTTGAGGTGACTTACAGATATTTTTCAGGATAAAATCATCAAAATAGATTTTATTTATTTTTAAGTCTTTGACTACATTGAATGATTATCATTCTTCTGTTAGAACTCAGTATAAATAATAAAAGCAGTAAGAATTTTCTCATTAATCTGAAGCAATTGTAGAATCAGTCTAATTTTTAAAAGATTTTTGAAAAACAAGAAATTGAAGTGTTTAACTGTAACTTACTAGTATTGAGTTTCCATATTTCATCATGAATATTAAGAGGTTTAAAGTTAGTATTCTAAAAATCAAAGTTTTTAACTATTATTTTGAATAAATATAAAACTATACTAACCCCTTAAGACTCCTGTTGTGTAATGCCAGAGTTTCACTGAGATAGTTTGCTCCTGCATTTTCTATTCTGTTGAAAGAAAGATCTATTACTTCCAAGGTAGTATTGCTTTTCAGTACATCAGCCAAAAACACCATTCCATCATGAGTTATTTTATTGCTAGAAAAGGAAAAAATTTCTATTAGAAAATATGAAATATTATTCTTTTATTCATAAAGCATGTTTTGAAATTTTGTAATAAACAGTAATTTCTGTTTTAGTGAAGATTTTAATCACTGAAAAAAGTTAGCAAAAAATTGCTATAAAGTATTGCTTTCATTATGGTTTATGTAATTAAATTGCTAATTCAAGTAATTAGGAGATATCAGTATAAACTAAATAAATATTGAGACTTAGGGTGAAAAGTCCACAATGAAATCAATATAACAGAATATTCTATGTACTATGAATACTTAGCTTATTCCCATGATGTAACTTGAATTACTAAATGTGTAAACAATCACTTACCAGCTGACATCAAGGTAACGTAGACTGCTGTTCAGGTATAGTGCATCGCATAACTGTCTCATACCACAATTTTTAATACCATGCTTACACATGTGTAGTTCAACAAGGTAGTGATTTTCTTTCAACATGTGGCTGAGATGAAATGTAGACTCTTCCTAAAAATATATAAAAATTTTTTTCTAAAATATAATTTTGAAGCAGTATATATTTATTGCAAGTGTATTGTTAGTTAAATTAGCTTTTCATGATCATATCAGTTAAGACCATTAGTCTGCAAGTCTGCATGTTTGGCCTGGTTTTCAAAATAAAAACATCTTTGCCACATATGATATCGTAAACACCTTACAGAGAGGCAGCAGGCACTTACAAGATGTAGTAACTAAGTGATGAAAGCGGGAGCAGCTGTTAATAGTTTCAGAGAAACAATTATCCCAGAAGTAAAAAAATAAAAACAACTGGTTCCATTATGTATTCAGTGTATGATGCCTTTCTTTTATAATTATTCTGAAGTTTGAAATATGCTTTACTATTGTTTTTTGGCCAACAAAATACTTTAATTCCAAAATCTTGCTGCTTCACAACCTTAATGAGGATCTAAGTACCAACTAACACTTTAAATGTTTAACAGAATCAAAGCATGTCTTGAATGGGTCACAATGTTTTGTGGTAGAGAACTACTCTCACCTGATTTGTGTTAAGGCTAAGTTCTACTCATGAACATGAATAACTATACATAATATTTACGTAAGAGTACTTTTGAGATAAACTTTGAAAGTGAATTGAAACCAAAGCAGTTGCATATTTGAGCTTTAAAATGAACTTTGTAATAATCAAAAATTGTCCAAATGCTAGCTTAAACTTTGCTAGCTGTGTAACTTTAGGTACATCATTTCATCTAGCTGAGTCTGTTTTCTTTTCTGTGAAATTACACTTTCTCACAGAATTAAGTCAACAAAAGCACTGTGTTGAGGCAGGAGGAAGACATCAGGAGCAGGTTCGCTAAGGAGATAGGTCTGAAGGAGGAAGGGAGGAGTTCTGGAGCCCTCAGTGGCTTTTCATGCTTTTAATGGTTTCTTGCAGGGAGGCAACCATGTACAGAGCAGGCAATGGGGCCAGGGGGCCGGGAGACTGGCAGGCCTCCCCACCCCCAGTGAATCTTCACTGTCTCGAGCTCTCCAGTGGCATCTTGCGGTCTCTGCTGCACCCCTAATGGTCCTCTGCTCCACGATCTGCTCTCTGCTGCTTCTTGCTGCTGCTACTGCTCCTTCTGTTTATAAGTCCAGTCTCTGGCCCAGGTCTGCCCATTCATGCAGGCCCACACCCTACTCCAGGTACCCACCTTTAGGCATGCATGTAGGCCTCAGAAGTCCATCATTGGGGGTAGGGCGGAAAAACCTGACAACTTTCTTGCTTACCCTACACACTGGCACAAAATAAAGTGTTCTACAGAAAATGGCAAGGCATTTACTATTTATTTTTTTGAATTTTTAAAAAGATTTATTTATTTATGCATACAAGCTGGGGTGTAGGCCAGAGGTGTGGGGTGGTGAGAGGATTCACCAGAGACAAGAGTGGGGAGCAGACAGGCAGATCTACTGAAGTACAGTGCTGAGGGGAGCAGCGGGGGAGTCAGGAGAGGTCTGCTGTGCCATGTGGGAAGCTCCCCGGCTGGAGATCGAACTCGTGCTGCAGTGGCTGCGGATAGCTTCATAGTGCTGCGGCTTAACCTGCTGAACCACCAGGGAGGTCCAGCATTTACTGTTTATTGACCAATATTCTATAGTCGAATATTTGATATGTTTAAATTATTGCTTTGACACTGAAAAGATAAACACAAAGACAAGATACAGTCTGGGATCTCAAAGGCAAACTGATTATTTAGGTTCAGTATTGTTCTGCTGGCCTGGGCATATGCAAAACATATTTGAGTTTTATGACTTAATTGCATTTTAGGTTAAGGAGTTTGAAAGGGCCATCCTTATTAAGAAGAGGAACTAATGAAGAAACAGTAAAGGGTTTAGTTTCATTCACTGAGTTCATGACTTAATTTTCCAAGGGTGCCACCTGGCACTGGTATTTTTCCAAGCTCTGCAGATAATGCCATGAGCGATCAAAGGTGAGCTCCAACATTTAACAGCTTTTTATTTTGTTATCTGTTCTTCCTTCACGGTAATGAACAATAAAACCCTTAAGCGGAAGAGGTTTGTGGGTTATATTAGGGAACAGTAAAGTATGAGGAAGCCCAAGAGGATTCTTAGCCATTTAAGAGGAGAATGAGTATCTTTAGGAGTAGAGAGAGTGGTAGTTGCATTGGAGAGGAGTAGAAAGCAAGCTGGAGTTAAGCTCGCTATCCAGAAATACAAGACCTGAGAGTATAGGCTGGGTCTGAAAAAAAGCACTGGGCTTTTAGTAACCAAGGGCCTCCCTGGCTGCCTAGGGGTTAAGTCTCAGCGCTATCACTGCTATGGCCTGAGTTCGATCCCAGCCAGGGAGCTGACCCACTTGGCACAGCAGACCTCTCCTTTCTTGCCCGCTGCTCCCCTTACCAGTGTATTTCAATCTGCCTGTTCTGTTCCCTACTCTGTCTCTGGTGGATCCTCTCAACCCCCCTGTATCTCTGGCCTACACCTCAGTTCTTCTATGCAAAAAATAATAACCACCATTCAGATGGGTTTGGGGGAAATGACACCACTCAACATTTAAATGAGGAACTGTGCTTCTAATGTTTCACTTGTTTGTTTTTTTTAAAGATTTATTTTTACATGCAAGCTGGGGTACAGGCCAGAGGCTTGGGGCGGCGAGAGGTTCAACAGAGACAGAGTGGGGAGCAGACCAGGCAAATCAGAAATACACTGCTGAGGGGAGCAGCGGGCAAGGCAGGAGAGGTCTGCCGCACCATGTGGGATTCTCCCCGGCTGGGCGTCGAACTCGCATCGCGAGCACTGCCGACAGCTCCACAGCGCAGCGCTCAACTGCTGCGCCACCAGGGAGGCCCTAATGTTTCACTTGGTTTAACACACTTCTTCAGGGCTTTAACCCAGAAAAGTTTGATTAGGCCTTCAAATCTGTTTGTTGTCAGTATGAAGACCTCTCCCTGCATTTTTGGCAGCCTGAAGCATCACTCTCCAGACTTGTCCATCTCCCTCCATGTGCCCTGAAAGCTCCGTGAAGACAAGGACCACGTGTTTCATTTGACTGTTGATTTTCAATTACGCCTACTAATGGGCAACAGTTAAGTAGATTTATTAGAGTATATGAAGTATTTTTTTATCCTTTTCTTTTCCTAGATATGTCTCTTTATTTAGATTAATAATGAGTTTTTATCCCCTAGCTGTTTGCAGCTGATGAGAGGAAAACCACCTACGAAAATTTTAAGGAGGTAGAAGCAGCTTTGAAAACAGAAACCGTGTTTTTGCTCATCTTTCTCTGTCCAGCATGCAGCCTACAGTAGGACCAAGTCCAGACTCGAGACTGCCACCCACATACATTTTGCCATGATTACTCATAATTTCAAAGATGTCAAGTTTCAGTTACATCAATATAAGAAACAAAAAAGTACCCCCACAAAAAAAAAACCACTTCACAATGTGTTCTATAAGCTACCCTTTAAAACTTTAATCATTTATGATTTCATCTTTACTTGCGCCTCACACATTTATTCACTGAGAATTTGAGTTCCTGAGAAAAACGGAAGACATGCTTATAGCTTAAATAAGAGTATCTAATTTATTTAGTTATGAAAGTCCTATCAAGAATAATTTTCCTGGGCCTCCCTGGTGGCGCAGCGATTGAGCGCTGCGCTGTGGAGCTGTCGGCAGTGCTCGCAATGCGAGTTCGACGCCCAGCCAGGGAGAATCCCACATGGTGCGGCAGACCTCTCCTGCCTCGCCCGCTGCTCCCCTCAGCAGTGTATTTCTGATATGCCTGTTCTGCTCCCCACTCTGTCTCTGGTGAAGTCTCTCGCCACCCCATGGCTCTGGCCTGTACCCCAGCTTGTATAAAAAAAAAAAAAGAAGAATTTTCCTTATAAATGTTTTTCTTTGTATCAGTACAATTCTAAAATAAAAAAGGCATTCATGAACCTTGACATAACCTTCAGTAGTACCTTCATTTTATTCACGTGTATTATTAACTGCCCCCACTTTGGATACATACCTGTTCACCATACAGTATAGGCCGGTTTAGGTTTATTCCCATAATTGCTTCATTTTGAGTTAGAACAGTAGCAAATGCTATCACACTTTGCAATCCCTAAAAACAGGTAAATTCATTAATAAACTATGTACACTGATTGACTTCCCTAAAAAAATTTCAAACTCAGTAATCTGAATTCTGATAAAATGGTGTTTTAAAAATGTAAGCATTTCCTGCTCTGAATTATAGGTTGATCAAATTCAGAAATGAATTTTATTGTCTTCTTTTCTCCCTGCCCTAAAATCTATGTACAATTCACATGGGGAATTTCTTAAAATCTTCAGAATCCATTTCCTAGGATGTCTGCCTCCAGGGCTTCTAGCCTTCTAGCTTCTATATCATGCAGACCTCAGATATACAGATACACATATGGGTTTCAGCTAGGGTTCTACGCTACTTTGAACACATGTATTTGTGTAAGCATTCTTTCATATTCATACTAGTACTTTAAATGTGTGTGTGTGGTGAGGAAAGGTTAATAATGCAAATTTCAGATATTCTACAGGCCTCCATCTTCAATTTAGGCCTAATTCTTCCCCATCTCTTTGATGGACACCACCACACACAATCAGCTATTGTGCCAGAAAATGTAGGTCTCTCCTGTCATTTCTCTTACCAGTCTCATGGAGTTGACCAGTAAGTCATAGATTTTGTCTTGAGTTAGTTCCTCTCTATGGCCACCACCACACCCTCAATCTTCATTGTTCCCTGGACTATTGTAGTGACTTTCTCTGTCACCCGCTGATTCCCTACAGAGGGACCAGTGATCTTTTAAAGGCAACCATCACATCATGCCACTCCTCCAGTTAAAACCTTTCCATGATTTCTACCATTTCATTTACAACACAGTTATCCCTTCCACTAGTCCATGATCCACGCCCATAATGCACAACACACTGCTGTGAATGTCTCCATCTTCACTTTGACTTTTGAGTTCTTAAACCTGCCAGACTTGTTATTTTTTTATTTGTGTACTCAGGATTTTCGCCTTACTGAACTTTAACTATTTACTTAATACTTTTGCATTAAATCAACTCACTTTTCACTTACATTTATTTTAAACTAAAATATATTTAAAACTCCCATAGATGGAAAAGAATAATCCCTTGAAATTAATAAAAAGCATCTATAAAAAATAATGAATGACAATAAATACTGGATTAGTGCTTGCCCAGAACCATACTGGCTACACCTACTGTCATTTAAAGATTCAGAACCTATTACTCCCAAAGCCTCCTGACCCATCTTATTTTTTGCATATCCCAGTGACTTTCCATAACTCTGAAGCTGTACAACAGGTTCCAAACAATAGCCCTCAAGGTTTGAAAGCATGTTTGAGAAAATGAAGCTGGGAATTTGAGAAATGCAAAAAAACATACACTTCTCTCTATCCAGTCAGATGAAGTGTCAGAGCAGCTTCTATTTATTTATTTTCAGTAGATGACTTCAAGTGACTTTTTAAAAATTTATTTATTATATCGTTGTTACTGTTTGGACAGTATTTGATTTCTCCCTTCAGGTGTAGTCCCGTAGTTCTCCCACCACCGTAGCATCTGTGATCCATCTCCATAGTCCCTCCCCTGTCAAGATCTTCCCTCTCCTGTTTTGACCCCTCCCTCTTCTCTCCTGCTGTAGAACTCAGATCGATGATAAACTTAACAAGTTTTATTTTTTCCTGATCCTTTGTTCAATTCCCTGTATTTCAAATATAAGTGAAACCATTGGATATTTATTTTCTTCCTTCTGACTTATTTGGCTTACTATAATCCCTTCCAGCCCCATACATGTTGCCACACATGAGATGAACTTATCTTTTTTGATGGCTGAGCAGTATTCCATTGTGTATATACCACATCTTCTTGATCCACTCACCTCTTCTGTGGCATTTAGGTTGTTTCCATATCTTGGCTATTGTAAAAAGTGCTGCAATAAAAACAGGAGTGTAGGTTTCCCTTCAAATTGGTGTTATTGTGTTCTTTGGGTAAGATTCTTAGGAATGGAAACACTGTGTCTTATGGTAGATCGATTTTTAGTGTTTGGAGGAAACTCCACACAGCTTTCCATAGTGCCTGGACCATTTGCATTCCCACCAGCAGTGTAAGATGGTTCCTTTTTTACCACATCCTCGCCAGCATTTGTTCTAATTTTTTTTTTTTTAAATATGGGCCATTCTCACTGGTGTGAGATGGTATCTCACTGTGGGTTTGATTTGCTTTTCTCTGACAATAAGTGATGTTGAACTTTTCATATGCCTGTTGGCCATCTGCATTTCTTCTTTGGAGAAGTGACTTTTTAGCTCTTGCACATTTTTTTGATTGGGTTGTTTGTTTTTGTTGTGTAAGTTCTTTGTTGATCTTTGATATCACTCCCTTATTAAATGTATGGTGTGCAAATATTTTCTCCTATTCAGTAGAGTGTCTGTTTTGATTACTGTCTCTTTTGCTGTACAGAAACTTTTTAGTTTGACGTAATCCCATCTGTTTATATTCTCCTTTGGTATCCTTCCTTCTAGAGAAGAATCCTCAAAGATGTTTCTGTCATGGAGTGTTTTGCCTATCTTTTGTTCTATATATTTTATGGTGTCAGGTCTTACATTCAGGTCTTTTACCCATTTTGAATTGGTTTTGTGGATGGTGTGAGATAGTGCTCTAGTTTCATTATTTTGCACGTGGCAGTCCAGTTCCCCCAGCACCTTTTGTTGAAGAGGCTTTCCTTATTCCAGTGCATATTCTTTGCTCCTTCATAGATCAATTGACCATATGTGTGTGGTTTTATTTCTGCATATAAGAACTGGGGTATAGGCCAGAGGTGTGGGGTGGTGAGAGGATTCACCAGAGACAGAGGAGGGAGCAGAACAGGCGGATCTTCTGAAGTACACTGCTGAACGGAGCACTGGGTGAGACAGGAGAGGTCTGCTGCGCCACGCAGGAAGCTCCTTGGCCGGGGATCGAACTTGTGCTGCAGTGGCTATGACACCTTTGTAGTGCTGTAGCACCACCAGGGAGGCCCCTCATTTATTTTTTTCAATGAACCAGCTTTTGGCTGCCTTGATCTTTTGGGCTGTCTTTTCTTATTTATATTTCATTTATTTCTGCTTTAACTTTTATTATTTCCTTTCTTCCACTGGTGCTTGGGTTTTGTTTGTTTTTCTAGTTCCTCAACATGGGAAACTAGGTTCTTTCTTTGGGTTGTTTTTTGAAGTGGGCCTGTATTGGTATATACTTTTCTCTTAAAACTGCTTTTGTTGTGTCCATAGGTTCTGGAAGATTTTGTCCTCATTATCCTTTGTTTCAAGGTATTTTTGTATTTCTTCTTTGATTTCCTCATTAACCCAGTAGTCTTTCCATTAGCATGTTGTTCAGTCTCCACATAATAGGGGACCTCTTTGCTTTCCACTTGTGGTTTTTAGTTTGATGACTTTACAGTCAAAAAAGATACTTGGTGTTATTTTGATCTTCATATACTTGTTGATGTTTGTCTTATGACCCAGTATGTGGTCTATCCTAAAGAATGATCCATGTGCACTTGAAAAAAATGCGTATTCGGTTTTTTGAGGGTACAGTGTCCAATATATGTCTGTTAGGCCCATGTGGTTATATCTTTGTTGAGGGGCTATTGTGTCTTTATTTTCTGTCTCATTGATCTGTCCATTGGAGTGGGGTGTTGAGGTATCCTACCACATGTTTATTTTTTCCAATGTCTGTTTTCAGAGATGATAGTAATTATCTAATTTATTAGACAAAGGGTACTTCCTCATTTGGTGAATACATATTGATGTTATGTCTTTCTGGAGTATTGTTACCTTCATCATTGTAGAGTGTCCATCTATGACTCTTGTCACTTTTTTAACTTGGAAGTCTAGTCTATCTAAGCATGGCTGCCCCAGCCTTCTTTTGTGTGCCATTTGCTTGTAAAATTGCTTTCCAACTTTTTACTTTCAATCTATGATTATCTTTGGAATTTAGATGTTTTTTTCTGGAGGCAGCAAAAGATAGGATTCTGCTTTCTAATCCAACCTGCTATTCTGTGTCTTTTTATTGATGAAATTAGACCATTAATGTTTAGGGTGGTTATTAAGACATGGAAGTCTACTACTGCCATTTTGTTCATTGCTTTATGATTCTAGTCAATTTCTTATTCAGTGCTTTGTGTTCATTACTCTATTTATTTAGATCCTAAGGCTTTTTGTAATATTTCTTGGAGTGGGGGTTTAGTAGTAGTGAATTTTTGAAGATTTTGCATGTCTGAGAAGGGTCTTATCTTTTCCTCATATAAGAAGGAAAGCTTTACAGGATAAAGTATTCTCAGCAGCTATTTTTTTGTCTTGCAGTTTTTTAATGCGTCACTCCATTCTCTTCTTGCCCATAGTGTTTCTTCAGAGAAGTTTGATGTTAGCTTAAGCAGTTTTCCTTTATAGATTATCTGTTTCTTCCCCCTCCTCAGCTTCGTTATTTTTTTCTTTTCCTGAACTCAGAACAGCTTTCAGCATCAATTTTAGTCTTTTATTTTACAATAAAACTACTCACTGCAAATTTTTTTCAAAAATAAAAAATTTTATTACATAATGAAGTGTTGTTTAAAATGAACACCATCTTTTTCTTTAAAAATTCTATTCAGGTTAAGAAGTGTTATGGATAAAGTTTGGAAGTGTGTTTATAATAGAAGGTATTTTATAGTATTATTCAATCTGATTTTATCAACAGCATTGTGTTTAGAGGGAAAAATCTTTATCTCTGATATTAGACATTAGTGGCAAGCTTGATCTTTCATAAGACTGCCATTAGGGGCCTCCTTGGTGGCGCAAGAGGTTAAGTCTCAGCACTATGAAGCAATCCACAGCCTCTGAAGCATGAGTTCAATCCCCAGCCAGGGAGCTTGTCACATGGCACAGCAGATGTGTCTTGCCCATTGCTCACCTCAGCAGTGTATTTCAGTCAATCCACCTATTCTGCTCCCCACTCTGCCTCTGGTGAATCCTCTCACTAACCCCCACACACCTCTGGCCTACACCCCAGCTCTTGTATGCATAAATAAAATAAATCTTTTTTTTTTTAAAAAAGACTGCCATTAGCTAATCTCTCACATAATTCTCTATGATGGTTTCCAGGGAGAAAGACCCAATATGTGGGTGATTGTCTAATAACTAATTTACTCACCAGATCACAGTCACCCAGATCTAATTTCTCTAAGGATGAATTAATTTGTAGCATCGAAGCAAAAAACATTCCACCATTATTTTCAATCTTGTTTCCAGTCATTCTCAGATATTTCAGAGTTTTATTCTTCTGAAAAGTCAGGAAATAAACCAGGTTAAGTTTTTAATCCACAGAATCCTCTTTAGATCATCTAAGTTAAGAAATCATATTACCATGTTTAATGAAGATAGGATATATTCCTTGAGGGTAACATTGAATTTTCCATAATAGATAAAAATCTTTAAAAGTTTAATATAAGATGGCCAGGAAACAAATGCTCAGTCAATGATCACTAAATGAAGCACAACCCAATAAAGTTCCCTTTCATTGGAAAGAAAATTATATTCTAAGAAAATTACAGAAATTAAGACAGAGTGGGAGAGGAAGTAGAGAACACTAATGATTACTATAGAGGCTGCTTCTATGGTGAGTTACTTTGTGTAGCTCATCTCAGTGCACAGCTCATATATGCACTTGGCAGCGAACAAGTCATAGATGAAATCCTCATTTCTACACACTAGCAGAGAACAAGTCAAAACTCAGAAGACAAATATTAGGAATAAATTTAAAATTAAATTATATTTTATGTATATAAATCATATCTTAATATCTTAATAGTTTATTTTTAAAAGTTCAAAAGTGCTCATGTCTACATTTTAATATATTAAGGTACAGTAAAATATGCATTCCCATTTATTGAAAATAACATAAGTTCACATTAACATTTTTTGATTCTGTTGGCTCTAACAAAAGTTAAAATTCCCAAATTGTTAGTTTGAGGTATATAAATGCTTACATGTAGTGCTTTAGCAATCAACTCTCCACCTTCAGGTCCAATATCATTAAACATAAGGTTTAAGTAAGTGAGAGTAACTTGTTTCTATAAGGAGAAAAGTTATTAAACATGTATTATTAGAACTCAATCAAAAGTATATATATTTGAGTTGCTTTAGTTAAACAAAACTGTTTGCCTTCAGAAAAAAAAATCTTTACAACATGGAAAATCTTAAAGTTCAGCTGTTTGCAGGGAAAATCCAACTCCTGTGTTTCTTTCTTCTTTACTCTTACACTACTTCCACACCTATACTTCTGATACCCTCCACCCAGCAATTCTCTGTTACACCAGCCGGGTGCCCTAAGTTTAACTCAGATCCAATACCATGTACCTGGAGGCTGTGTCAGAGCCCACAGATTACAGGCTCAGCCCCACAAGGCTATTCCCACTCCACTTTGATGCCAGTTGCAGGCCCAGCTTGTCACCTGTGCTTCTGAACCTCTGGCTATGAACCAGAGATCCCTACAACCTTCTTCACAGGTTTGATTAATTTGTTAGAATGGCTCAAAGAATTCAGTGGAACATTTATGTTTACAAATTTATTAAATGACATTGACAAAAGGTACAAATGAACAGCCAATGAAGACACATAGGGCGAGATCTGGGAGGATCCCAAGTGTGAGAGCTCTGTCTCCAGTATGTTGATATATTCACAATCTGGAAGTTCTCTGAAGCCTCTCCTTTTAGTATTTTCATGGAGACTTGCTCACTCAGGCATTGTCAGTTATTAACTCCAATTTCCAGCCCTTTCACCCTTTGGGGGGCAAGGCAGAGGGGATGGGGTGGATGAAAATTCCAAGCTTCTAATTGTGACTTAGTCTTTCTGGTGACCACCTCACATTCAGGAGCCCAATCAGAGTCACCTCAATAGAACAAAAGATGCCCTTAATGCTCTTATCACCAAGAATTAACAAGGGTTGTAGGAGCAAGAACTGAGGGCAGAGGACAGCATTTACTTTTTATTATTTCATGTAGGCAAAAGAAACTACAATGAAGGGAGGAAAGGAGAAAATTGCCACTTTCATTAAACAAAATTTTAATACAAATGAGAGAAAAATACTATATTTAGTTTTCAATGATAATTCAAAGCATAGATGTGCTTTACAACAAAAGGTACAACAAAAGGTACAAAAGATCATTGCAAAAAGGTAACTCAGGAGATCTGAGGTACCAGTTCTACTGAAATCAGCTACACAAATGGGATTCTGTATATTTAAAGTGTTATAAATATAGCCCAGAGTCAGGACTCCTTTGTGCAAAAGGAGTGTCTTGCCTGCTTGCCATTAGGTTAAACAGTTTCACTGTACACAGAACTAAAAGTAATTCAATGACGATGATTTTTGCAGCACATTTGCGACTGCTGAGAATAACTTGGTTACTTCATATTTTTTTTTAATCTTTACTTGTCCTGATGCTGTGTGCCATTTCATGGATATCAGGATTTTAAGAGCACTTTAACTCATTAGAAGTACTTACAGCAGATTTGGGACATGTATCAATAGTTAAAAAGTTTAAAAAACAGCTTAAGGGAGAAATAAAAAAATTATATACCGCTTTAAATACATTAATTGAAAGTAAACACATATTTGCCAATCTCCTGAGGTTAAAAAAGAATGGCTTTTTCTTTGATTACACCTACTCTGATTGGTTGAACACACTATCAGGATAAAACGCAACCATAATGCAGCATGCTTAGAATGGGTGTCTCCAAAGTAAAGTCTGCAACAAAGGGTTAACTTAGCAGGCCTTGGATGCTCAAATCCTGCATAATCCAAAGAAAGGATAGGTTCTTAACACTTTGTGTGCCAGCCATTTTCTGTGCCACCCCATGAATGGTATAAGCATTCAATAAAACACACAAAACTCCTGAACTACCGGGTATTAAAAAAAACTGTAATATCTCTCATAAAACACCTTACACTTTCACCAAAACAATGTGTAAAGCTTCTAGACTGAGTACGATCAAAGAAATAGCTCCTAATAGTTCCAAATAATCCACTGTGGCATGAAAAACCGGAGACTAGATGAACACGTATTAATACGTGAGCGGACCACAAAGTGTTAACTAGCTCGTGGGAGGGGAAAGAAAGAACTTGAGAATATTTTGTAGTAAAATACCTGAAGCAGTTTTGCAGCATAGTATGCGCCAACATCACTTATCACATTATATCTAACATCCAAACCTGAAGGACACAGAGAGATAGAAGCTGATATTGCTTATACTGAATACTTAAAATCAGGAAGATAAAAGGCAGGAGATAATCACTCTGAAGGAACCATACCAGTAACACATGGGTTCTTCTTCAAAATTCTAGAAAGAACCCAAAAATCTTCACCTGTTACTCTTTCTATTGGTATTAAGCGATTGTTACCAGCAATGTTTAATGTGATTCCTTCCAGTCTGTTAAAATAAAATAAAAAAGATCATGAAATACAAAGAAATCCAGTAAAACACAAAAGTATTTTATTTATTTATTCAAGTGTAAATAGTAACATCATGGATTGCATTTACTGAAACCAAGTATGTACCACAATGTATTTATAGCAGATAAATTAAGCCTACTGAATATTTCAGATTTTTGCAAAGTGTATTAATATATACTATATAATTTAATTTTTCACATACAAAAATGAAGTATCATCACTTTATAGATAATGACAGTGAAGAACTTCAATGATTTGAACAAACACACCCATCTCATAAGAATTAAGGACAAATTGGAGTGCAAATGTGAAGATGCTATGCTTTTTCCAATAAGATCTGCTAACAGTGTTACTTATCTACCTCTCTAAGCCAAAATAAATGTTCATTTAAACAGGCATTTTCAAATTAAAGTCACTCAGCATTCCAGGATTTTCACACCAATAAATACTGGTGAATATTACTGATGCAATCAAATTTTTGTCTTCCTTACCCCTTTTCAATTTCTTCATCTACTTCTTGGAGTATACGTAATATATAAGGGTTGGTTTTCTGGGACAATTCCATACATTTACTATAATATAATTCTTGGAGATTGCCCATAGGTGTAGGATCTTCTGAAAAATAAAAGCAATACCCTTAATCACGTATCAATTATTACAGGATATTTCTTTTTCAAAAGAAAGTTACACTTCCTTCAAAGATATGAATATGTGTGCGTACATGTACAGTCAGCGTGGGGAAGAAAAGGAGTCAATCGAGGCTAGAGAAAGAAGAGAAATAGAAGCGAGGAACAGGAAAGAATAAAAATGCTGTTTGGAAACCAGGGCCACAGAAGTATCCAGTGAAGGTATACAGACACTCACTTGAGACACAAAAGAAGAACCTCTAATATGTCACGGGCCTGCTGACTGATGAAAATGATGTCCACAGAAAATTAACATTTAGTCCAATACCACGCATCTAACAAGGTTAGAGTACAGAATCAAACCGACTCCAAAACTTCTTTCTACAATGCCACTCTGGGTTAGAGTGACAAGGTTTCTTATAGGGCTTCAAATAAGCACAACTTTTTTCAAGAACATGAACTCAAAAGGAATCTGAAAGACAACCAAGTCCCACAGTCTTCCTGGGAACCCTCTGGACCATCCAAGTTCTTAGCATCTGTGAATGTAGCTCTGTGGGCCCTTCCTAATGCCAAACTGAGAACTGGCTCACAGAAACTCTTCACCTAGCCTGGTCTTCCATTTCCTCTTTCTAAAATAGACTTTTCTGTTGTCAGTCCTTAATGGAGAAGACAGAAACAAAGCAAGAGTTGAGATTTTCCTCTATTATACTTGCAGCTTTCCTTAATGGTCTTAGTATTTTCAACATAACTTTAAACATCTTTGTGAGGTCCAGACCTTTGGGGAGGGTGGGAGTGGAAACTAAGCTGTTATTTTTCTTAGAACAATATACAACTGTCTGTGTTTGTTTTCTGTACTTTCTTTTGTATATGACCTTTACATATCTGTACTCAGAGATTTACTCAACTAGTCTGGTGTCTTAGGAGTCAGCTTTTCTAATTCTCTCCATTTAAGATATATCCTTCGCTGAGTGATTTCTCTAATACATAAAATAAATAGATTGTGTCTTAGGAGTCAGCTTTTCTAATTCTCTCCATTTAAGATATATCCTTCGCTGAGTGATTTCTCTAATACATAAAATAAATAGATTGTGGAACTTGCAAAGCAAGATTAAGATGAGGAAAATATACTAAAAATGAAAATAAACTTTACAGTCTTTTAAAATAAGCTTTAAGTTAAATTTAAGACATACTTAATTTTAAACCATTTGGAAATTTCAATATCAAAAAGAAAATATGATCCAGCAATTCCACTTCTGTGTATTTATCTGGAGGAAATCTAAAAACAAACGCAAAAAGATCTGTGTGGTAGAGAGAATGGAAGGTGGCTTCAGAGGAAGTCCCTTGCATAGCTCCTCAGAGGGTTATCTAGGTTAATCAGTGGAGTACTGCACCCACTGGCTTGGAGCAAAAATGGAATACCTCTTGGACATCAGAGACCAGGCAGACTACACCAGAAAGTACATGGATTCACGCTTCAGTAAACAAGAGAGAGGTGGAAAGAGACACTTGGAAGCTGAGTCCAAGGTAGGAGGCTGCCATACAAACTATGGCATCACTCAACTAGTGGCCTCGGTGATGTGAAAGCCTAATATGTGGAGGGACATAGTTGGGGTGGAAATACATATGGAGGTGCTGGGGTGTTCCCAGCAGACTTGATCTCCAGTGAAAGGAACAATGACGGTGTGCTAGACTAGTCCACCCCCACCCCTTGAAACTAGTACTGAAAACACACAGAGATAGTAGTGTCTTGGGTCTGGAATCCCAGAGGGGAGGGCTATCATCAGTGCCACAGCCTGCCTCCACCCGTTCACACCAGTGATTTGACCTATCCAAATTCCTCTCCCACACCAACTCAGCGGCTGCAAGATTAGGTGTCATATCTATGGAAGTCCAAAAAAAGGCCGAACATCTGAAATTATATAAAAATCAGAGTGCCAACTATTGGAAAGTAATAGTAACTCAAGTCTCTAAGATCTAAAACAGAAGATGAGGCAACCAAATATCGCAATTTCAGACCTGAAGGGAATATGACACCACACATAGAGGACAATTCCCATAATTCAACTTCATAATATGGAAGATTTTATCTTCCTAAAGAGAGAGAAAATACAAAATTGCCATGATAAAAAAATTCAAAGAAATGGCAGAAAATGAAGAAAAACAAGTCAAGGTGATAAAAAAGAACTCTAAAAAGTTAAGCAGAGAGATACAACAAAACTCAGAAAAACAAATGAGAGTCCTTAGAAATACAATTAATCAACAGTAAATACAAACTGAGGATTTAAATAAGAAAATAAGGGAGGTACAGAATGTAAACAGACTATTAGAGATTAAAAAAGAATTCTGCAAAAGCTATGGAAGCAGACTATACCAAATTAAAGATCAAACCTTGTAGCTGTTATGTGAAAATAATAATTTACAAATGAATCAGGAAAAAGAAAGAGAACTATGAAGTTTAAAAAATGAAGAACTATCTTGAGAATTATCGGACCCCATCAGGAAAGGGAACATAAGGATAACGGGTATTCTAGAATGGGGAAGAAAGTAAGAAGGAAACAGAGAACTTAATCAAAGAAATAATAAAGATAAACTTTCCTAACCTGGAAAAGGAACTAAATATGCACCTCCATTAAGCAAAAGGAAAAAACACGTGGTTAGCTCAGTGTAATGAGACCCACACCTAGATACATACACAGTCATGACATTTCCAAGAGTTCGAGACCAAGAAGAATACTGAAAATGGATATGGAAAAAAACAGGTTACCAATAAAGGTATTCCTATCAGTCTTACATCAGACATCTATGAGGAAACTATAGGCAAGGAGAGAATTTAATAACATACTAAAAAAATTAAAGACAAAAATTGCCAGCCAACCAAAAATACTATATCCTACAAGACTCACCTTCAGATACAAGGGAGAAATAAAGGCTTACCAGACAAACAGAAGTTGAACTAGTTTGTCAACACAAGACCACCCCTATAAGAAATGTTGAAATGTGCTCTCCTATCTAATCTAAAATCTAAAGAAAAGAAAATCAACAACAACAAAAAAAAAACTGAACCAGGAAAGAGATAGAACCAGAAATCTAAAGACAGAATGGCAGTAGCAAATCCTCATATATCAATTTTCACCCTACATGTAACTGGAATGAACTCACCAATCCAAAGGCAGAGTGGCTGGTAGGATGGGGTGGGGGGGAACTGTCTGCTGTCTCCAGGAGACCTATATGAGCTTAAAAGATTAACACAGGTTCAAAGTAAATAGCTGAAAAACAATCTTACAAGTAAATGGAACTCCCACCCCCTCCCCAGAAAAGGCAGGAACAGCCATACACTAACAGGGTGGTCCCCAGGAAAAAGGGTGTGTCCCAGGTTCCCTGTCCCACCCAAGGTAGGGTAGAACTGAGCAGGATATAAGAAGCTTGAGAAGAGAGACAGACACAGAGAGAGGACACACACAGAGGAGACAGAACACACAGAAGACAGGAGGAGACGGAAGAAGGATGGAGAGCCAGAAGAGGCCCAAGGAGCAGAGACTTGTAAAGAAGCAGCACTGGCCTGGACTGATTGAAATAGATATGGGTGAGAGGCCTGTGGGGAAGTTAACGATGGCTGTGTTGATTTTGGTTTTGATATTGCTCTGTTCTGCTCAGAATTGTCTGACCGTTTCTGACCCTTTTGGCTGGGTCCCTGCCGAAAGGTATTTTGGTTCCTCCCAGAATTGTCTGGCTGTTTCTGACCTTTATGTGTGGGTCCCTGCCAAAAGCGGTTCTAGACTTGTGGCAGGCTTTCGAGACTTGCTTTGGGCCAATCCCATTTGGGTGGACTCTTACCCAAAAGGAGTTGGTTAGCATTGGGTGCTTGACTTAGAAAATATATTCTTTTTCTTTGTCTTTTCTAATTGTATTGAAGTCTGATTTCCACAAAAGGTCCTAAATGCTTTGTATTGATGCTGCAGATGGCAGAACCCATTTAGACCAGGGCAGGTCTGGGACTTTGGGGGTGCCCCTTTCCTGCCCTGTAACAGGACCTGCAGCGGAACTTGGGTCTCCCCTCCAGCCCACCTCTGGGGGCGCCCCTAAGTTGAGGCTACAGCTGCGGTTCCCAAGGACACCTCCCGCCGCGGCCTGCTGCCTCGGCCTGCAGACTGCTCGAAGGACTGCGGGTGTGACTGGACAGCTCGGACCGGGAGCCCCTCACGCGTTTCCTCCGAACCAGGCGTGCACCGAAGGACACCCTATTTCTTACCGCGACCGTCAGTCGTGGTCGAGGGAGCAGGGACAGAAGGAGGGACGGGACAAGGGGCCCCGGACAAGGGCGGGATGGCTTCCTCAGGGCTGCTCCGCATGCTCCTTTCACCGGAGGCTCCCGAGCGCCGCCGTTGTTATGACGACCGCGCGCACACCCCCAAGCCCCGCCCTGGCCGCCGACGTGGGGCCTCGCGCAGCGCGGGGGCGCGGCGTGACTCGGAGCATGGATTCCCGCTGGCTGCGCTGGCCCCAGCCGGTCCCCGCTTGGGCCTTAAGGCTTGGCCCGGCAGCCGTATTTCCCCGTGCTATGGAGACTCCTCGGTCGCCCCCATTTGGATCCAGGTCACCCTGACCTGATTGAACGGCATACTACAGGAGGGCGCCCTGCTCCTTTGCGGGGAGAAATTATCGAGATTTCGGGGGCGCTGCTAATGGGCTAGGGTCTCGGTCTACAAAGATGATTATGACACAGTCCCCTGCCCCCAAAGTGTTCACAGACCTGCTAGGCCCAAGCCAAGAGGCAGATGATAATACCAGCACGGTTAGGACGCGGACCCAAGATAGCAAAGGGAGGCATGTACATCAGCTTGTGGAGGGGTGGGAAATCAGGGAATACTCCTCAACGGAGAAAACATCCTGACTGTTCCGAGTGAGTCTGCCGGAGAACAGGACTTCTTGGTGCACCCTGGAGAAGCGCAGGTACTTGGGGCTGCCTAGATGAATACAGAATTGGGGAGCAAGTAGTGCCAGATCCAAGTGGAGCCTGCGCATCCTCTGAGAACCACAACTGTTAGGGGACAGGGTGCTGGGAATAGCTGATGGATTTGACCCGACCTAAGGGAGTGGATCTCTGAAGCAGCTGCAGTAATCCAGGAGAGAGATCTCCGCTAAGGATGCACTTGGGGAAATGAGATAGAACCTTGTGGTAGTTATGTAGTAATATGGTCAGGATTTGTTACTTGCACACATGAGGAAAGGAAAGAAGGAAAAACCTTCTGTTTGGGATTGCCAACATCAGAGAGAAGGAAACTGAGGGGCCTGTAGAGGACTCTGGAGGCAGGCGGAGACTCCTTGCCTGTGAGAAGATGGAACAAAGGCTCCCAAGGTGAAACCAGCCTATTTGAACACAATTCAAAGATGAAAAGCAAAACGTCTTCCATCTCTCTCCCTCATGCTACCCCACTAGACAATTACAGAATTGCTGCTCAATGCCAAAAAATTGTTGTGTTGGATAAAGCAGGGATCTCTTGAAACCCTGGGTAACCCACAGATTTTAAGCATCACTTGTACATCATTTCATCAGGTTAACTACTTGATGCTGAAACACAGACCACTATGGTTCATTTAGTCTAAACACTTCCAACAAAGTTGAGAGGTGGCTTGAAAGCAAATGTGAGTCTAGCTAGAATTCAGCAGCTGCCTTTCCTTATGCCTCCCTTAAAGTATTTTGAGTTCAGAGAAGAAAGTAAAGGGAGGTTAAAGTTTAATTAATAGCTGCTGCAGGGGAAGCTGGGATACTCTTCCAAAGGAGCAAGAAACACAGAATCTGCCATTTGTTCTGGCTAATAAACAGGATCAGAATAGAATGCATGTAAAAGAGCTACTATAACCAGACAAAGCGCACCTAGAGCACTGTAAAACAAAAACAAAATCACAGAACTACAGCTGCAATGTCAAAATGCATGTCAACAGGATGGTCAAGAAAGCACTGACCACATGGACAGCTCGTTTCCATCCATGCATTTCTCATTACCCCCAATGATTTCCGGATGGAGGAGGCATATAGTTAAACAAGTAAACAAACCCTTCCTCTGAGAATCACTGATTCAGGGAGGAGGGGTGAGGTAAGGGAAGAGATGTTGCTGACATGAGTCTTAACTTGAGTGAGTTCAAGGGCACTTATGTGCTGACAACCCCAAGTGGCCATCTAGTTTAAATCTGAGCATTTCGGAAGTCATATTCAAATAGAAAATATGAGGGTATGTCAATCATGATCCCATAAAAGGCACCATTTACATTTCTCTAGCACCTTATATTATGAAGAGTTAGTATCTTTATGTAAATAAATTAATACACATATCTTTGATTATAGTTTTGCAAAAATCCAGAAAAAAATCTCAAATGATTTTTTTTGTTGTAACTCTATTTTAAAAACCTCTGGCACCATGTTTAATTATTATTTAAGGAAGTAATGTCTTGAAGAAACACAGATAATATGGTGTAAGTTGTTTCCTGGTAATATGGAGATAGAACACCAAGGATCTATGGATATTTAGCATATCCATTAGATATTTTTTCCAACTATCAGATATCTCAACTGAGCTGCTAGCGAGGGCTAGAACAGAGTAAACTGCTTAAATTTTCTTGAGTATGAAAAGTGGAGAGTGGTGACTTCTGGTGGTGGTCATGCATGCAGTGGTTTAAGTACTGAATAAGAAGATGGCGAAAGGAGAGTTCTATTATTAAAAAATGATTTGGCCACAGGAGAGGGAGGGCATAGGGGCTCAATGGCCTATGGCAGAGGATTGTTGGTGCGTAGGTGGTAGGGGTGGTGTGGTACATATCTGCAGAGATGAGAATCTAACCCCATAAATCATATACAGTGTTATAAACCAATGTTACCTGATTAAAGAATTATACAAATTAGGGCCTCCTTGGTGGCATGGGGTTGGGTATCAGCACTACCACCTCAAAAGCCCACTGCAACAGCCAGTTCGATCCCAGCCAGGGAGCTAACTCACATGACATGACAGACCTCTCCTGTCTTGCCCGGTGCTGCCCTTGGCAGTATATTTCAGTGAATCTGCACCTTTAGATAACCAGTCAAGAGGTTTTTCAAAGGTCAGGTTTATTAGAATCCAAATTGGTAGAGCCCTTTACTCTATAAACCTTTCAGAGCTCATTATCAGATTATAGATTTTCTTTTTCTATTATCATTTCTCTTAAAACTTATCAAGGATCTCAAAATCTTAGTACTATGATAATTTGTTTACATAGCTATATAACGTTGGTGGTACATTTTTACTCCTCCATATCTTCACATGCTTCATTCACCCTCCACCAAACCTCCTGTGCCAAAGCCCCATCCCCTTTCCTTCCTCTAGCCCCTCCTCCCTGCCCTGTGTTCCCTCTGATAATGATTATAGTTTTCATAGTGTCTAAGAATTGTTTTGCAGTGCTTTGCCAATATATATTTTTTTGGTTTTTATATTCCACAGATACATGAAATATTTGATATTTGTCTTTTACATTCTGACTTGTTTCATTTAGCATAATCACATAAGGTCCAGCATACCTTTTGTCCCAAGACACTATTTCATCTTTTATTTAATAGCTGAATATATATATATATTCACAATTTCTTTATCCATGCCTCTTGTTGGGCACTTAGGTTGATTCCATGACTTGGCAATTGTAGATAATACTAATATGTACATAGTACGTAATTACTTTTATCTTAGCATTTTCATACTCTTTGGATAAACACCTAGAAGAGGTATTGTTGGATATGTGATTTCCATTTTTATTTTGTTAAGGTATCTCCATACCAGTTTCCATAGAAGCCACACTAAATTGCATTTCCAACAGTGAATGTGTGCCCCTTTTTCTCTGTGTCTTCAACATCTGTAGTTTCCATTTTTTTTGATGTTGACCATACTCACAAAATATTTAAATGAAAATGTAGAGGACTATAGACTTGCAGATGTCAACTGCTAAAATGTGCTTTAGGGACATAACTGCAATGACAGGGGAAACGAAAGCAAAAATAAACAAGTGGGACCTCATTAAATGAAAAAGCTATTGTACTTCAAAAGAAGCCATAAAAAAAAAAAAACCCAAACTGCAGACTGGGAGATGATATTTTCACATCACGTGTCTGACACAGGGTTAATTTCAAAATATAAAAAATACTTAACACAACCCAACAACAAAAATAGAAACCAATGCAAAAGATCTGCATTGATTCTTTTTAAAGAACAAATTCAGCTGACCTATAGGGTCTTGAAAAATTGTTCAGTATTACTTACTTTAAAGAAAATTCAAATCAAACCTACAATGAGATATTCCAGGATACTTCTACCATCATATGTGTGGTTTTTCAGAAGCAGTTTCCAAATAAGTGTCTTACAACTTAATTATGACCTACACAGAATTAGCACAGACCCCAAATGTCGATGATGTGGTTCCGTAAGACTGCTCCCCACTACAGATGGCAGTTACAAGTCTGGACCTCACATACTTCTGACCAACAAGTTACAAAATCAGGGATTCCCACACCCCAAACTTGGATTCGATAATCTTCTAGAACCACTCACAGAACTCAAGGAACACTTAATATACTTTACTAGTTTATTATAAAGGATGCAAGTGGGAAACAGTTGAATGGAAGAGAGGCAAAGGGCAAGCTACTGGGGTGGCAGCCGTGGAGATTCCAGGCCTTCTCTGTCTATGCCCCCCACATGGTATCTGAACATACCTACCTACGTAGAAGTATTTCGCGCTTCATCATTTAGGGGTTTTCATGGGAGTTTCCATTATGTAAGTGTGATTGATGAAATCATCGGCCATTAGTGATTGATTCAACCTCTAGTATCTCACCTCCCCTGAGGATCAAAGTTCCAAATTGCTAATCTTATGGTTGGTTCTCTGGCAACCAGACACTGTAATGAAACTACTGATATCATGGTGGAACAGAGAGGTTGGGATTAACATTCCCCCTAAAAACAAAAATAAAAAAAAATTTACTCAAAGGAAGATTCAAAAGTTCCCCATCACAGTCCCAAGATTTTTCCATGGACAACTAGCACTAAAGTTGGTAGCTTGCTCTAGGAAAGGAGAGGGAAGAAGAAAAGGGGAGCATGGTCAGGTAAGTAGATATTCCAGCCAGCAGAATGGATTGGCTATTCATGGCATAATTTGGGGGCAATCTGGGGTACAGTGAACTTCCCCGGAAGGGTTTTTCAAAAATGGAATGCAGTCATGCATGAATGTATGTCTATCTTGGAGCACTGGGAACTCCATGACTGGTGTGGGCAAGGAAACCCCCTCCCCCTCCCAGAAGTAATAATCAAAGACTCACCAGACAGAGCAAAACTGGGCTCCATCATAGGTGACTGGTGGAAAGAAGGACTGATGACAGAGAACTCATCAATTTCTTAGAAAGTCTCAAGCAGGGCCTCCCTGGTGGCACAAGGGGTTAAGTTTCAATGCTATGAAGCTATCTGCTATCTGCAGCCATGACAGTGCAAGTTCTATCCCCAGCCAGGGAGCTTCCCACATGGCACAGCAGACCTTTCCTGCCTCCTCCACTGCTCCCCTCAGCAGCGTACTTTACCAGATCCGTCTGTTCTGCTCCCCACTCTGTCTTGGTGAATCCTCTCACCACCCCATACCTCTGGCCTACACCCCAGTTCTTGTATGCATAAATAAATAAATCTTTAAAAAAAAGTCTCAAGCAGGCATGCAGAGCTTGCAGTTGGTTTCCCTCATGGGTGAAGCAGCAGTGGTAGAGGCTACTGCCAGGCAATGGAGCACACACCCCACTTGGCCAGGCACTGACTGTCCAACTGAGTCCTGGAGCTTGAGCCCTGTGGACCAGCGATAATAGCCCCACTCACAAGGAGAATCACGCTTCGTAGATCACAATCTGCAGCAGAAAAGACCAACGTGGAGGTGAGGTAGGATGTGAGGGCAACTGAAGCACCAAATGCCCCTTGCTGTGGAGAGAGAGACTGAAACTGGGTATTTAAGTCCCAGCTCCCCTCCAGGCCCCACTTCACACCAAAATAAACTAAGAAGAGAAACAAACCAAAACAGTGCCTCAACCACCTAAAAGAAAATAGGGCAACACACAGGCCTAGCAAGCAAGGAACCTATGAACACAAGATGAAAAAACAAAGTGAGAAGAACAGAAGTTCTGGGACATACATGCAGGATACAGAAATAAAAGACCTGTGAGAAAAAGACTTTAAAACAATAATATTAATAATGCTAAATGAGCTTCTTGAAGTTTCATCAAATACAGATAGGGAGATGCAAAATCTTAGAAAGGAGATACAGGAACAAAGAGTTCTTCACCAAAGAAATTGAAAATATTAACACCAAACAATGACTAAATGAAATGAAGGCAAATACACAAAGCATTTCAAATAGGACTAAACTGGAGGATGAATTTCAGAAATAGAAAACTCAAATGTATGAATCACCGTGTTAGAAAAGCAAAGGGAAACAAGACATAAGAAAAAGTGAGGAAACTAGGAGAAATATCAGCCTCAATTAGAAGAGGAAACATAAGACTAACTGGTATTCCAGAAGGTGAAGAGAGAGAAAAGGGAGCAGAAATCCAATTTAAAGAAATAATAGCAGGGAATTTCCCAAACTAAAGGAATGAATTAAGCACAGATATCCAGGAAACAGAGAAAACACCAAAATTTTTAAATGCAAAATCACCTACACCAAGACACATATTTTTAACTTATCAAAAATCAAAGATAAAGAAAAAATTTATAGGAAACTAAGAAGATAATTTACAAAGGCATTCAAATGAGGTGCTCCACCTATGTTGCCCAGTCAACCTCCAGGTTGAAGTAAGTGGAATGGATCATTCATATTCCTACAAGACTAGAACTGCCGCCTAGAAGGTCTCTATCCTGCAATACTATCACTCAAATTTGAAGGTGAAATATAGACTTTCCCAGACAAATAGCAGTTAATGGAGTTTATAATCTCCAGACCTGACCTACAAGAAATGTTGAAAGTAGTTCTTCTATAACAAAAGAAAAACAGGGGCGCAGAGAGTTAAGTTTCAGCACTATCACAGCTACAGCCTGAGTTTGATCCCCAGTCAGGGAGCAGACCCAGATGGCGCAGCAGACCTCTCCTGTCTCGCCCACTGCTTTCCCTCAGCAGTGTATCCACCTGTTCTGCTCCCCACTGTGTCTCTGGTGAATCCTCTCACCCCCCTGCTCCTGATCTACACTCCAGCTCTTGCATGCATATATATATATATAAATATATATATAAATATATATATAAATATATATATAAATATATATATATAAATATATATATATAAATATATATATATACACACACACACACACACACATATATATATATTTTAAAGAATTATTAAAAAAAGAAAAGAAAAAACACAAAACCCTGACAAAATGACAATAGGAATAAAACAATCAGAAATACTTCTAAACTACTGCTGGGTCAGTAAAGAAATTAAGGAAGAAAGCAAAGAGTATCTGGAGACCAATGAAAATGGAAATGTAATCAGTGGCTGAAGCCAAAAACTATTATTGGTGGTGCCCCCTGGAGGCGGGTGCTGGTTATGATAGATAGTCCCAGGGAAAATGCAAAGAATACATTTGGGGGTGAAGATTCTGGTAAGAAATATAAGGGGCTGCAGAAGCAGCCTCCAGCATTCAGTGTTCCAGATTGAGCAATCAGGATTACAGCGTTTTCACATCTGCAGCGATTCCAGGGTGAGCAATTTCTGTCCCCATCTTCCAGAGGGTGTTGCGGGCCTCAAAACGAAGTGGAGAGGCTTCCAGCGGCCACTCCTAGAGAGGAAACATTTGGAGACTTTGCAAGTAGCTGAGCGACTGAAACTGTTCCGGGTTTTGCTGCTGTTACAGCCTGGCAGGGAAGATGATGACCCAGAGCCAGGCACTTTGCTGAGCTGTGTGAGTGTGGCCGTTTGGCGGTCATTCAGTGGCTGAAGCTGCTGTTTTAAGTCTCGCTTGTCCGGTGCTATGCTGGGGCATCTCGGCAGCTCCAGTGAGTCTCCCATTGTGTCTTTTGCTGCCTTCATGAGTTGGATCCCTGCCTACAGTCTGGCTGCCATGTGCTCTGTGTCCTCAGTGGCGGGAAGACGCCATCTGGGGAACGTTTGGGTTTAGGACTTTAAGACACTGGACACCGCTTTGGGTGAGGTAAACGGCCATTTGTGGTCTCAGTAATTCCTCTTTTTCCCTGGTTTGTTAAATAAATCCCATTATTGTTCTCTGAATCTGAGTAGTCTGGCAATTGCAAGTGAAGAACTCAGACAGTGACCAGTTAACTCTTTGGGCCAGTTTTAGTGCCCCTTGATGCCCGGTATCAGAAAGACAGACTACCAGATCCTGAGATGTTCTAAAAGCAATACTTTGAGGGAAGTTTATAACAATATAGGCCCACATTTAAAAAGTAAGAAAAATCTCAACAATCTAACTCTACAACAGAAGAAACTATTATACAGTACTGTGTTCCCTAGTAATCTCAATCTTTATTTATATCATCTCCTCAGTCTGGAAACTGTAGATTGCCTAGATGCCTTCAGCAGTGGCATTGTTAGTAGTGTGTATTAGGAAACTGGATATTTCATCCTATAGGACTATTAAATTAGTTTACTATGTCTGATTACCAAAGGACAAAAGAATTGGAAAAGCTAGTTCTGGACATAATTTAATCAACAGTAAATCTTTAAGTAACAGAACACAATGAAGTAACAGAACACAATGAAGTCTGAAAGCTCTTTCTGAGGCTCCAAAGATGGTGAGGACCTGAACCACATACTGTTATGGTGGCAACACAGCTGTGTTGCAGAGAAGAGTAAAATTAGTATGGGGCTGGAAACGGACCCTCTCCTTAGGACTGGGCTTCTGAGCTGAGTGAGAGGCCCTGTACTCCAGCAGAAAAGCCCCCATTCCAAGGCAGATTAAAGATGCTACAATGGAGCTGACCACCAGTCATGTAATAGTCTTCTCCTTTCAACCCCTTGGACTTCAGGCATCTGTGCCTGTGTGTTGTCATTACGAACTCCTCCGTAGTACACTATTAATCTTAGGTTTATAGTATTTATCAATCTAGTGGTGTGCCAATTTTGTTATTATTCAGATCATCTTTTGTGACTGTAGGTCCTTTGCATGTTTTAGAACCTGCTTGTCAATATACCAGAAAAGAAAAAAAAAACTTGCTGAGATTTTGACTGGGGCTGCATTGGAACAATAGATCAATTTGGAGAGTACTGAAATCTTAACACTACTGATTTTATCCATGGACATGATTTATCTCTCCATTTATTTAGGTCTTTAACTTCTTTCTGATTATAGATTTAGTTCATCTCAATTCACTACAATTTCAAATGTTTTGCTTAGGAATTTAAGCTTCTGCCCTTCAGGGTCCAAGCCCAAGTCTCATGGTAGAGAACCAGCTGATAGGGAGGACAGATTGTGAGGTTCCTCTCGACTCCAAACCACCACGCTAGTTCATGTAAATCTGTGAAAAGTTTGTTTGCTCTTTCTCTGTCCCAGACGTTTCTTTGCCTATGCCCATGGAAGGATTGCTTCTCTATCTGCAAGACCCCAAACTTGCAAATACCACCAGGCAGAACGTGTCCTATAGTCTCTATTTATTTAGGAATGTTTAGTACATCTCTAGAATTTAATTATTTTGGCCTTATTACATCCAGGACTCTTCGGTGGCTTTAGGGAAAATAAAATATTTTAGTCCAGTGTTTTCTCACTATTAGGGTGAAGGCAATGATCTTTTGCAAACTCTGTGTCCTTCCTGTAAATAGAATAGATGGAAATAATCTCTTTTTTAAAAAACATTTTAAAAGGACACGTTTATTAGGAAAAGGAGAAGAAAAACAGGCACCTACATAGTCACAGGTGGGCAGGAGAGCTGTCCAGAAATAGTCATTTCTTTGAAACAAGTTAAACTATTGTTTGGGTTTTTTTTTTCCCATATGAATCAACCCGTTAGGAGAAAGAGGAATCTACACTTTAATTCTCCCAAAATGAAGCACAAAACCTACATTTTATGTTGTGATATAATTTCAAACACCAAATTTAATCGACTAAATTTAAATTCTCTCTCCCTTAAGAATACCAAGTCTGGTGGCAGGTTGTTGTGACATTTTTCCTCTTCACAATATTTCAGATTTGAATATACAAACGTTGCACCAAAATGAATTCAAATGACGGAACGACGCCAGTAGAACAGCCTTCTGAATTTCATCAGAGGAGTCCACGACAGGTCTCTGATGGAATATTTTTCATTGATGCTTCTAATCAGAATTTTACTACCATTCCCTTGGACATCTTAACAGTACAAGAATTGGAAGAAGTGCATCTGGAAAATAACCAGATTGAAGAAATTCCCCAGGGTATTCAGCAATTAAAGAATGTCAGAATCCTTTATCTCAACAAGAACAAGCTGAAGAAGCTGTGTCCGCAGCTGGGGAAGCTGAGATGCCTGGAGGGCTTGGACCTGAGCCACAATCCCCTACAGCCCGCCTCCCTGCAGGTCCTAGGCAGCCTTCGCAGCTTGAAGGAGCTCCGGCTCTACCACACTGACCTGAAGGAGCTCCCCACCGTCATCTGCAAATCCCTTCACCACCTGGAGCTGTTCGGCCTGAGTGGAAACTGCCTGAAATCCCTGCCCCAGGAAATAGTAAACCAGACCAAACTCAGGGAGATCTACCTGAAGCAAAACCAATTTGAAGTTTTCCCTCCGGAGCTCTGTGTCCTCTCCAACCTGGAGATCATTGACTTGGATGAGAACAAGCTAACTGTCATCCCAGAAGAGATTGGAAACCTAAGAAGGCTGCAGAAGTTCTTTGTGGCTCAGAACAGCCTGCCTTTTCTACCCGAATCTCTGTGTGTATGCAGGTGCCTGTCGGTGCTGGATTTCTCCCACAACCGCCTCCACTCCCTTCCGCAGTGCTTCGTTGAGCTCTCGGAGATGATGGAGATCTCGCTGAGTGGGAACCACCTGGAGAAGCTGCCGCACTTTATGGGCAGATGGACCTCGCTGCGCCTGCTCTATCTGCACAGCAACAGACTGAGGACGCTGCCTCGCTCCATCCGGCGCCTGTGCAACCTGCGCTTCCTGGATCTCAGCCAGAACCTGCTGGAACGCTGTCAGGATCTGATCTGTACTCTGAGGAACCTGGAGGTCTTGGCGCTGGATGATAACAAACTGTGGCAGGTACTGCTTCCCTTCCCGGTTGCCACTGCGTTCCCCGGCAGGGCCCTTCCGGCCCTACATGGGTGTGATTCTGTGTCTAAACGTCGGTAAATTTGAACTGGCTTTACAGGCTAAGATGCAGGGTTAGCAAATATATTCAACAAGGTGATCATTTTATTACTGCCCCACTTTAAATATCAATAGTGATCATAATTAGTAGCTAATGTTTATTTAGATCTGTGCCAGCCACAGGGCTGTTTTACATGTACTACCTCATTGAAACCTCATGTAGGGGCATGTAGGGGTGGAAAAATTCTCCTTTACCCTCTTTGGGTCTCTGGCTGGACCTAAGAATTCAATTGACACACAGATAAATGGGAGAAGTCATGCAAGTTTTAATGAATTTTTACATATACATGGGAACCTTGGTCAAAAATTGGAGACCGGAAGAAGTGACTAGAGCCTTTTAGACAAAGTACCTTTTATACTTTTAGTACCTTTTAGACAAAGAAACATTATTTGTGAAGAATTGACAAAACAAAGGGCTTTGAGCTAGGATTAATATGTGATGGAGCAGTAACTACGATGATGTGGATTTGTTGAATAAGGTTTGTTTGTAAAGCTTTGTTGACCCAAATCCCTGGGTCTGGTCATAAGGCTGTCTTCTAACCTGCTGGCACAGGGAGTGTGCCCTCACAGGGGAGATTTCCCTCCTACTTGCAGGACAAAGGAGAGTCATTATACTTCTTGTGCTGACTTTAATTCAAAGCAATCAATATGCCAAAGTGACATCATTTGAGGTAACATTCTGAACACCTTCACTCACAACAGCTTTCCAACATGGGTAATATTGTCTTCAATGATACGTGAGGAAAATGGAACTCAGGGAGCTTAACTAACTTGTCATAACCACAAGCCTGTAAATGATGGTGCCAGTTCCTATTACTTAGATCTGCTGGGATCCAGGGTCTTTATTCCTAATAAAGACCTCCTAACAAACTTAAGGTTTTAAGTTTCCTTAAACAACAGATTTTTTTCTACTACATACACTGTAATGTTCCGTTCCTGGGAAACTACAAATGCCAGATTTTTCCCTAGGACACTCTCACAGGTGTGCGGAGTAGGATATTCAAAAATGTTCATGACAGGGTTGTTAATAATCAGGTCTAAGGGAGACAGTCCAAATGTCAGTCAGTAGCACAATGAGTAGGTAAATTTTGCTATGTTCCTGAATTGGAAAACTATATAATAATTTAAGTGAACTGGAGCAATATGCGCTGAAGTAGATAGACCTCAAAATTGTGATGTTTAGAGGGGTCAAAACAGGAGAGGGAAGTGTTGCATCTGGCAATACCACACTGATAACACCGGAGTCGTGAACAGGCTACATAATGCAAGATGCTGCTGAATGAGCAAGATCCTGGCCTTTTTATTGATAGAATAACCATATAGCTTCAGTTGTAAGGGGAAGAAGGACAGAAAGAAAAGGGAGGGATGAAACTAGAAAAATGTGGTCTGTCATCAATTGTATCAGGGGATGTGGGTCTGCCCTCCAAGCACTTCTTATCTGCTTGATGACTCGGTATTGTAATTGAGATCAAGCCCTAGGTCCCCTGCCTTAGTTTCAGTCTTATCAGCAAGGCATCCCCCTGACTAGCTTCTGGGGTCCCTTGTCATACATAGGTACTTACCCCCCCTTCCAGTCATACCTCCTGATTTATGAGTTGGGAGTACATTTTTTGCATCAGTCATCAGCACCCCCCCTTCCCCACCACCGGGCATTTCCAGTCATACCTCATGATGCATATCCTTCCCAGAGTGATCAAGCTTTCTGCTCTTGATAGATTTGATAAGCACCTTGTAAAGTTTGGCTGTAACTGATTGACTGGACAGTTCTGACCTTATATAGAAATGCAGAACAGCAGATAACAAAATGGTGGCCAAATAGGCCACTTAGGATTAGCGAACCCACAGGGAAGAGCACAAGGGACTGTGGCGAAGGGTCACGGGTGCTATGGTAGAGAGAGAACTATGGGGACTATACCTGTGGGGAGAAATCAAATGCTGTTCAAAAAGGAACAATGATGTAAGAAAATAAATATATAAATAGGAAATCTTGATGTTTATCAAAAAGTAAAACACCAAATCAAACCTTATGATACCATTTGTAAATTTTTAGTTACACAAAATTGCATACATATATAATATACACGTAATGTATATTTTATGGATATTTATATATGTAATAAAAGTGTAAAGATATGGACAGGAAAAAACTCACTATATTCTTCATAGTGGCTGCCTGGAGAGGAGGGTGAAGTCAAGGAAATGAGGAAACGATCACATAGCCGAACTGAACTCTATTTGCAGGATTTCATTTTGTTTATTAACAAGAGCTTTGGGTAGTGGGTTCTTATTTGTAATTTTTTAATATTTGAAAATTGAAAAGAACAGAGTTCTGTTCAAAGCAAAGGACAACTATAGGAGGAAGGAAAGGGAGATTTGAAAGTCAACAATGGTAACTAAGTATGAGTCTCTCTTTCCTGGCCAGGGACTTCAGTCTCATGTGCTCATCATACTATAAAAGTCCTCGACCTTAAAGATGTTAAAGTATGTTACAGGTCCAATTACTACTAAGGCAGAGTTCGATGTAACAACAAAGTGGTGATTTATTGCTAGCTCAAGCTAGGGTCCAAATCAGCCTGGTATACCAACACAGCGGTCCTATGGGCAAAATGAGGACCCCGAGTACAGAATTGGGTCAGCTTATAAAGGCAATGGGTCAGCAAGTCATAGTGAATTTGGCAAGACATCAAGGATGAGGGGGTCCTGGAGCAGATGGTCTGCGCTGTTATCTTTATGAGTTCCTGGAATCCTCGCCCCAGGCAGGGGGAGTTCTATCTCAAGGTTGCTGGCCTTGAGACTTTTACGGCTACTGGCAGCCTGGTGCCTTGCTGCCACTAATGTTGGTTTTAACCTTTGTCAGTGGCCAAACATTCTGAACAGCTTTTAGCATTCTTACTTTTACAAAGGTATGTGCTTTTTCCCTTTTATTCAGTTTCAAATTCTAGAACCGTGGGTTTTTTTTTTTTTGTTTGATTGTTTTTTTTGTTTTGTTTTGTTTTGCTAATTGTTGTAGGGTTTTAGAACTGCCTATCAGGAAGGTAAATGTTTTGATGGTAACTTTAAGATTTAAGAAGAGAATCTGTAACCGGGCTGAGTCCAAAGTCTGGTAAAGGTGGTGCCCCCTGGAAGGGGTTGCTGATGAGAATGAATAGCCCCAGGGAAAAATGCTGTTTTGCAGTTTGGGGTGGAGATTCTGATGAGAAATAAAAGGAACTGAAGGAGAAGGAGATTCAGTCACCATGATGTAGGAATAGAGGAATCAGTCCCCATGACGTAGGAAAAGAAGAAGAAGCAGTTGCCATGATGTAGGAATAGAGGAATCAGTTGCCATGATGTAGGAATAAAGAAGTAGTGGCAGGAAATGTAACTGCCACAATTGAGAGTTTGGAAATCAAATGCCAGAAGTTTTTGAGCCACGGGATATAGAGTTTCGGATTGAGTGTTTTTGGAATCTTCAGTGACTTTGGGGCCAGCGACTTTGGAGGCTTTGCAAGTAGCTGAGCAACTGAAACTGCTCCCAGTTGTCTTTTCACTGCAGCCAAAGGAAGAAGGCAGAGGCCCGAAGCAGGCGCCTTCCTAAAATGTGTGAGAGCAGTCTGTTGGGCCATCTGGCTCCTGTAGTTGCTGTTTGCAGTGTTGTTGGCCTGGTGTTGTGCTGGGGCACCATGGCAGTTACAGGAGCATCTCCAGTTGTGTTCTGTGTCATCCTCGTGAGTTGGAACCTGGCGTACAATCTGGCTGTTGCGCTTCTGCAGAGGCAGGAAGACGCCATTTTGGAAACATGGCTTATTGTTTGGAAGAGGAGCTCCATGTCAGCAGTGGTGGGAAGACACCACATTTGTTACTTTTCTGGGAGTTAAAGGCCTGGACATTGCTTTAAGTAAGGTAAACGAAATATGTTGACTTTAGTAATTCTTTGCTTTTTTTCTGTTTGTTAAATAAATTCCAATGTTGCTGTTCCCTAAGCCTGAATAGTCTTGCAGTTGTGCGCGTGGGTGCAGAACCAAGCTAATGACTGGTAAGCAATTTGGGCACTGCCTTTGGCCAAATTTTGAAGCCCTAATTGCCCGGTATCAAATACAGGTCTTACTCTCCTGAGGCAGCAACCCACTTTGCAGTATTTTAGAGGTTCCATGCGAGGTTTCCTGTCCATGCCCCCAAATGTTCCTACTGCAAGTAACTACTTTAATAGTGTCCAGAGTCTATCATTCCACAGTTGGAATGAAAGTCTCAAAATATCATGTGCCCTTGCTTAGGAAAACACATTGACTTCATTCTTACCGAGTCATTAATGATACCTAATCATTGCCTGTGAGATATTTTCAGAGATCTGGGTAGAGGAGGGTGTCACTCACATACCGCTTGTTCCCAAAGACAAGCCTCCTTCAATGCAGCAGTCACCCTTATCAGACCGGGATGGGTCCCCTGACTCCCAGGAAACATATGATGCTTTCTCCTTTATGAACATAACTGTAATAGAATTTAAGTTATGAATTAGACACAGTAAGAGATTAAGTACAGTAAGGAATAATAAAATGGAATAATTGTAACAATATAGTCTAACAAAAATTATATAAATATGGCCTCTCTTTCTCTCTCTGAATATCTGATTGCTTATAATATTTTTAGGGTGTGGTTGACTGTAGATAAATGCCACCATGGAAAGTGAAACTGTGGGTTTCACGCTATGCCAAATGTTACCTCAGGTCAGACCACACTGAAATGCACACATGAAAACCCCTATGTACCATGCTTATTATTTTCAGTTCTTATGAAGGCATGTGTTTTTATCATCCCTTTTAAATTTCCTTTTATGTTAATTGCCCCAGTAGCCTCCCAATGTATTTCTCTCTAGAAGCCACATGGCCTTTAAACCAGCTCCTTCTCTCTTCCACCCTGACAATTTATCTGATGGGTTCCTGACTCTTGAAGCCTAGCCAGTAGTTTTTCTTGCCTAGCTAGGTACAAAAAAAAAAAAAAAACTGACTTTCAATATGCTTCTGATACCGGGCAAATGGGGCTTCCAAATTGGCCAAAGACAGTGCCCAAATTGCTTATCAGTCACTAGCTTAGTTTTGTACCCGCACACAATTGCAAGACTGCTCAGGCTTAGGGAATAATAACAATGGGATTTATTTAACAAACGGAAAAACAGAGTTACTGAGGCCAGAATATGGCCGTTTACCTTATTTAAAGCAATGTCCAGGCCTAACAACAAAGGCGATGTCTTCCCGCCACTGCTGACATGGAGCTCCTCTTCCAAACAATAGGCCGCGTTTCCAAAATGGCGTCTTCCTGCTTCTGCAGACGCGCAACAGCCAGATTGTAGGTCAGGTTCCAACTCACGAGGACGACACAGAACACAACCGGAGATGCTCCTGGAACTGCCATGGTGCCCCAGCGCAGCACCAGGCCAACAACACTGCAAACAGCAACTACAGGAGCCAGATGGCCCAACAGACTGCACTCATGCATTTTAGGAAGGCGCCCGCTTCAGGCCTCTGCCTTCTTCCTTCAGCTGTAGTGAAAAGAAAACTGGGAACAGTTTCCATCGCTTGGCTACTTGCAAAGCTTCCATAGTCACTGGCCCCAAAGTCACTGAAGATTCCAAAAACACTCAATCCAAAACTCTACATCCTGGCGGCTGCTGCTTCTTTTCCTACATCATACCAAATGCTTCTTTCCCCTATCCCTACATCATGGCGACTGCTTCTTTGTACATCATGGTGACTGATTCCTCTATTCCTACATCATGGCAACTCGAATCTCCATCAGTCCCTTTTATTTCTCATCAGAATCTCCACCCCAAACTGCAAAACTAGCGTTTTTCCCTGGGGATATTCATTCTCATCAGCAAACCCCCTCCAGGGGGCACCATGTTTACTGGACTATGAACTCAGCCCGGTTACACTTCTATACAGGTTTTATTTCTATTAAGGGACAAAACCCAAACTCAAGTGACTATACTAGTTATAGTGTTAATAATGATCATCCTCATTTGTACTCCAGTTTTTCTGTTTGTACAACTTTATTTCCTTTACACTTTAATATAATTTGATGGAGTTAATTATTGGGTAATTAGTAATTACATATTATACTGAAAAAAAATCTTGAAGCAGTCAGTGTACTTTGAAAAAAAAGAAAAGTTAACCTGTGAGTAACATAAATGAAAGTGAAATTAGTTTAGAATGATGTGGTAGATTGAAAAATCATTTCCTATGATTTTGGACTTCATTGAATGTGCTGGAAGAATCTAATTGTTTGATGAAGAGTTTTGAAATAAGAAAATATAAACATTAGTTTCTCTGGAGATTGACTTGTCTTGTTTTTTTAAGTAGATAAGTAAATAAAATTATAAACACTTTATAGCAGGTTTAGGAAAATAAGCTCTCACAATATAGAGAAAAATAAAAATATCTTATGGAAGATTCCAGGTTTTAAGACTTTTCCCCAAGCAGTCCTTCCTTTTGACCTATTCATCTGTAATCTATCTATCCCAACCTTCTAAGGAGAGGTCTCTGAGGTGAATTCTAATCATTGTCATGCAAAGCAGGGTGACTGATTAGAAAGGGTGGGAGGAAAGCCCAAGGCCAAGGCAGGGAACTGTGAGGAAGGATTTCTCAGGGAGGGATAAAGCCAGGTCATGGCTCCAAGTAAGTTAACACTTCTTGTGCCAGCTATTTTCTGTGCCACTGCATGAATGGTATAAGCATTCAATAAAACACACACAGCTCCTGAACTACTGGATATATTTTAATGAAATTTTAAATGCATAAAGATTAAAGCTTCTAGACTGAGTACGATCAAAGAAATAGCTCCTAATAGTTCCAAATAAATCCACCGTGGCATGAAAAACTGGAGACTAGATGAACACGTGAACATATGAGCGGAGCAAAAAGTGTTAAGAAGTTATTGAGATACATAGCTGGGCTTTTTTTTCTACAAGAAAATAGGTGGTTCTGTGATTTAATCAATAAAGCAATTGTGTCACATATTTAAGAATGAGTTTTTTTTTCCATGTGAATCCAGAAAGCCAGAAACAAACAATCATGGGTGGACACAATAGTGGGGCAACATTTTTTTTGCTGTTTTTGTTTTGACAAAAGAGGGATGTCAGATGATTAGAGGTGTTCATTCAAGGTAATGAACTTTTCATTCCAGGAAGCGGTGTTTAATATGGGCCCAAGTGCTATGAAACATACTCACACGCCAAATAGAGGCTTAGAACAGAGGGCCTCTTTAAGGCCTTCCAACCCTAAGTCTGGGAGACTGAAATTCCCCCCCCTAATTCCTGCAGACGGCATCTAAGCCCTGATACTCACTAGCAGGCAGAACATGACAGGTTGTAGACATCATGCTCTGCATTGTTTGCGTCCAACTAAGAATGCAAGCAAAGTACCAAAACTGCAGATTTAAAGCCTAAATTGATCACTTCCGGTAACTAAATTTATTACAATGTGATTATGGCACTATTACACTAACTTTTGTACTTTCTTTTAATAGTGTCCAGCATTTGATGAAATTCAGTTGAATAATTTGCAAATGTAGGTTAAAAATTGCTACAATTTAAAGCAGTGATTAAATGTGAAGAGTAAAGAGGCTCAGGAAAAAAGTGGAAGACCAGATTTTAGAACTACGATTATAAAATTGTACAATTTTAGAACTACACTTTATTTGGAAACGATACCGAAATTTCAGGTTTTCAGGTCTAGTCTCCCAGCCAGGAGTGGACCTCAGGCTGCAGGGGCAGCTCTGAGTCCCGGCCACTAGACCTACAGGGGTTGGTGTCACACGAAGCTGCCACAGGAACTTTGCTGACGCTCAGGCGATCAAGCAAAAGGAGGCACATTTGTTTAGAGAAAGAAAAAGTTTGTTAGAGAGAAAAGGAACAGAAATAAAGTGGGACTCCCAGGCCGGTGGAACTGGGCCAGGGAGGGGCAAGGGACCCGAAGTGGAGTCTTGTTTTAGGGAATATAGACCTTCTTTTCCCGACTATTCTAAAGCTCCATCTGTCTCTTTGTGATGGTTAGTTCTTGGTGGTCCCATTCACTGCCTTAGTGTCTCTGTGCCAGAGCTAAGTCTTTGTGTCCTAGTCTGGAATGTCCTGTTGTCCCTAGTCCTGAGGTGCTTGATTGTTCCCTTTGGAATTCATTGCCCTTATCTTTGGATCCTCCCTTATTCCTCTTGTTGCCCTTATCTCAGAAGCAACTCTCCAGGGGTCCCTGCCTGCTCTGTCCTTGAAGCTACCTGATTATAACTTGCCCTATGTTTCAGAAATATTTGTGTAAACATTTCATTAGTAGGAATTGCTAAATTACTCTCCTTTGTGCTTAATGGCCTGCCTCAAAAAAATAAAATATTTTCTACTGTGACAAATAATCTTGACTTGAAACATCTTTTTGGAATACTTCTAGTTACCTGAAGACTTTGGCTCCCTTTCAAAACTGAAGATTCTTGGACTAACTGGAAATCAGTTCTTTTCATTTCCGGAAGAAATCTTTTTCTTAGAGTCTCTAGAGAAATTATACATTGGGCAAGACCAGGGTGTCAAACTCACCTGTATACCAGAGCACATTGGAAAACTACAGGTAAGACTCCTCAAATGATCAGGCAAAGAAACATATGCCCACTGATTCCCTTAAGTTGTCTGATAGTGAGGGGCGGGATCCCCGCAGGCTTCCCACACTAGCTTCCCACACAAACAGTCATTATTACACTTTCAGGCGTCCAATGTCTTACAGAACAGCCCCCACAACCATGCCTTAGTAATATTTTATTGTGTCTCCTATTGGAGAAGGCATGCCCTACTCCTTTCCACTGTGTGGCTTGCATGTTTTATTTGCAGAGATTGATTCACCCATACTGCTTTCCATTTGAATTCCACTCTTAAAGAATAGCCCTTGAAAATGTTGAAGTTAAGGAATCACACAGGTGACATGGGTGGGAGTCTGCCTTTTGGATGGGGCGATGAGACATGCCCCCTGCATGGTGGCAGGCAGGTCACAATGGATTTAGCAGTTGCACTAAATTTATGCTGAGGACCCGCCCACAGCACTGTGCTTAAGTCTTAGTAAAGCAACAATGTAACTTCATCCCGAGGAGCCCTACTGTGGTGTTTTAATGCAAGCATACTTCAAGGAATTGTTATTTTCACATGTTCCTGGTACTGAACCCTTAATAATGGAAAAGTAGGTGTGGGCTATTTCATAGCCCCTAGCTGGGGGACCGAGCATGCACAGCATAGGAGCATAGCACCTCTCCCCTGAGACACAAGGGTCCTCTCCTAATTCTCCAATCTTTTGTGCTGGCTTCATAGAATTCCTTTCCATCATTGTGCTCCTTGACATGTCATGTCACTCTTTCAAAATCATAGGATGAAGTGCAAACATGAAATTATTGCCTAGGGGGTTTAAAAATAGTTAATCCATTTTCTGTGCATTTTGCCTACTTCCACATGGCTGATGTGGGATTGATATTTGAGGAAAAATTCTGTAGCGGCTATCACAGATAATTAGCTATTGCAAGGGGACAAATGACATGTAGTTGAACAACCCAAATGTCTTTCCCATAAAATTCTTATAAAACAAATAAACAGTAGGTTCCCATGATTTCTTTCCCCTGTATAAATCAGGAACCACATCTAATGGCCTTACTCAAAATTTAATTTTGTTGATGCTGGTCCTTTAAATATGGTTTTGCTTTTATCCCAAAGCATAATATCCCCACTGAAAGAGCATGGGAACTCAATGGTGATTCTGGCAATTAAATTCATCTATCTAGGTAAGGATCACTGTGGCATACGTTCATGTTCTTTCAGAATCTTGAAGAGCTGTACATAGAGAACAATCATCTGGAGTTCCTTCCCGCCTCCTTGGGATCAATGCCCAACCTGAAAATCCTTGATTGCCGCCACAATTTGCTTAGGAAACTTCCAGATTCCATTTGCCACGCACAAGGTAAGCAATCTTGGCTCAGTGAGTCCATGCTTAGCACCATGGATAGATTCTTGGAAATTATGACTTTAAACTAAACAGTTTATAATGAAACAAATTTTACCAAAGGCTAATTGACGTATAAACAAGAGTTAATCAAGTTCCTACAGCATATTTCTGGTTAAAACTGAGTCTTCTAAATAAAGACTCGATCTTCTAATATTAAGCTATAACTTGTATTCATTGATTTTCCAACACACTTATTCTGGTCATGGGTGGCCAGAGCCGATCCTGGCAGCTTGGGGCACAAGGAAGGGGCCAACCCTTGGCGAGATGCCCCTCCATCCCAGGGCATACTCACACCCACACTCATACCACCCAGATTATCAAGACATGCCAAAGATCCTAGTGTGTACATCTTTGAGAACCTGGAGTACCTGGAGAAAGCACTCCAGATACGGGAGAATGTACAAATGCCACACAGTGGCCCCATTGGGGAATCGGGTCTTTTTTTTCTCATTAATATTTCAATGAAATGATGTTGAATGAAATAACACTATTCAAGGACCTGCTGTAGATCTGCAGCCCTTGTAGAGTTTGAGTCCAGCTTTTTGCACCATGAAGGCTTTCCTGCTTTACTAAATGCTAATCTCTGTATTTACCATTACCCCACTGCCTCTTTAAAGGGCTCATTAGTAATGTGGGAAAGGCTGTGTTTCTGGTTACTATAGCAAACAGTCTCACAAAGTCAGTTTGACTGTTTATGGAGAATTGCAAAGAGAAGAATAACTGTTAAGAAAATTATCATTCATCCCACATAGTCATTACACTACTGACAATAATTTACTCAATACCTGCTGTATACTAGAATTTGGAGTTAGGATTTCTTGTAGTGACTTTGTATTAAGTCACTTGAATAAAAGGAAAAGTATTGACCCAGAGTAGTGAAATCAGCGAAGGGGGGGCGGGGACTGTTAGTGCTACAGAATTGACATTAAAAATCATATATTGTTCATATTTAAATACCCAAACATTTTTCTCGAATCTAAACCCATTCTGTATTTCAGTCCATCAACTTCACAACTTTTTGTTGAGCTCCTTCTGAGGCCAGATTAAAAAAAATTTTTTTACCTTATTGTGCTGAATCTTTGGGTTTATAGATGTGTTATTAAACTTTGGCTATTATTTTTTAATGAAAGAAGGATGAAAGAATATGAGTGGAAGCTGTTGCCCACCCACAGGACGTGATTGCAGGCAGAGGGTAGGTATGTAGTACTCCTTAGTAGTTCTCCTGAACGTAGATTTTTATCCAGTCCTTGGTCACTGGAGGAATGTAGCATTCTCAAAAAATTTTTAGTATTTACAGCTTTCCTGTCTCTGATATATATGCACTGGCTCTAGCAAGTCTGAATTGCTCTAATGAAGATGTGAAGAAGAGAGCTTGGTTTGCCTTATTAATCTGATGTCTTTGTTACATGGTACACCAGGAAACAAACATTGCAAAGTGACTGGACTAACAAATGCACATTTTAATTTTGTTTGATCTTAGAGTAAATCCATATTTTTAAAACATCATTTCAGCTTTGAAAGAATTACTTCTTGATGACAACAAGATCACCAGTCTTCCAGGGGATTTGGATTCTCTAGTGAATCTGAAAGTTCTGACACTGATGGACAACCCCATGGAAGAACCCCCAATGGAAGTGTGCAGCAAAGGCAACGAGGCCATATGGGCATATCTTAGGGAAAAGAGAGAGAAGAACATGAAGGCAACGAAGGTAAAAGTGACAAAAATTCTTGATAACATGTTCACAGTAGCTTTGGAGACACTTAGGTTAGTGTCAAACACGTTGCACATTACCCTGTGGGGCTGCCCCTTATACACCTATCCCTTTTCCTTCTTGAAAGCAGGTTTTTACTTTTATATCCCTGGGACTAAGCAAGAGATTTTTGAATATCATCTGAGCATTTTTGTCTTTCGTGTTCTTTATCTCTTTGCCAGATAACAAGCTAACCAATGGGCGCAAAAAAAAAAAAAAAAAAAAAGCCACCCCAAAACTTCAAATCCCGGAAGGGTCTAAAGTTCTTTAACTTTTCACTGGAGTGAAAAGTTTGTACAGTTGACCTTGGAACAAAAGAGGTTTGAACTGCAGGATTCTGCTTATATCTGAATTTTTTTTTTTCTGGCTCCAAGTTCCACATTCAAGGATTCTCCAACCCAGCTTGTTGGTTGAATCCTCAGTTGTGAAACTGCAGATACGTGGATTTTCCATTGCTGGGGGTTGGTGCCCCTAAGCCTGGCTTTGTTCACTGTCAATTGTATTAACAAAGTCATAAGATAAGGCTGAAAATTAAGAAATGAAAACTTTATGAATCAGAGGTCTGGAGACCAGAGTTCTACTTTGCCACTGATTAGGATCAACAGGATAAAAGTCTTATAATTCCCTTTGGCCACCAAGTCCATGGTGATGTGGGATACCCCAGACAGATAAGAAATGAGTCTGCTTGAATCAATATTCAAAATTCTTTATTTACTTGGTCCAGCCCCCCTCATCTCACATTAGGATGACTGCATTAGTGCTCTAACTAGTGTCTCTATTCCCACACCTAAATAACCCTACAGTATACCTCTACTCCACAGTCAGACAAATGCTGTTAAAACTTAGCTGAGAGCTTGCCACCTCTCTGCTGAAATTGATGATTTTCCATTGTATTGGAATAAGAGTCGCCTTTGGGCTGCATTCTATCGGTGTCCCTCAGTCATATCAGATCTAACAAGCTCCCTTTTGTGATAAATATTAGCTGATACTTTCTTTGATCTTTGAAATGACATTCATAGATAATATAACCTACCAAAACCCATAATTTTAATAAATGAAAATAATGCTCAAGCTGCAACATAAGGGGGAAAAAAGTAATTTATATTAAAATATCATAATAAATACATTTTAAGTAACAACTACACTGGAAGAATGAAAATAGCATTTTTTGGATAGTTTTTAAAAGCATTTTGGAAAAACCATGTGCTCTCTTGCACATTTTTTAATTGATACTTATAATTTTTTTGCCACTAAGTTTAAGTCATTATAACAGAATTTACTTCCCCCCAAATATTGCCATATTGAAACAGAACTGCTAAATATATCCACTGGAATCTAAATACCTTTCTGATTTGATATAAATCAGTCAATATCAATTTACAGAATACTTCAACAAACATTTTTTACAGACAGAATTTGATATAATTGTCTTTTCTTCTTAAACATGCATCTCCATTCCAATTCTTTTCTCTCAGAATTGATTTAATGCTGTTTATTCTGAATATATTATATATACTGTATATGTGTATAAATTAGGTATAGGTAATTTTCAAGTCATTTATAGGTCATCCTTTCTTATAGCTAGGCAACAGAAATATTTCCATAAATTAAAATTTAAAATTAAAGTAGTTTTTCTGTCATTTTAGGGTTTAAGTGTTTTATAATAAATCCTATTACAATTACCAATTATATAAAGTTGACCAAAATCACATAAAATCTATTATAAAATTGATATCTAATTATTTGACATGTAGAATTTTGGGGAAACATAACAAATGAAAGATGTTTTTCATGCCATTTTATGTCATTGCATAAATATGACTTACTGCTAGTACAAGATAGAGTTTAGCATCAGTTCTACTCCTATTTTTCATTTTCCAAAAACGAAGCACTGAGAAACCTTGTTCATATGGTTAAGTTGATAAAAATGAAAATGACTTTTCCCTCCCTGTATTTTGTTTTGTTGTTTTTTTTTTAAGATTTATTTATTTACTTATGCATAGAAGAACTGGGGTGTAGATCAGAGGTGCAGGGGTGAGAGGATTCACCAGAGACAGAGTGGGGAGCAGAACAGGAGGATCTACTGAAATACACTGATGAGGGGAGCAGCGGGCAAGACAGGAGAAGTCTGCTGTGCCATATGTGGGTTAACTCCCTGGCTGGGAATGGAACTCTGGCAGTAGTGGTGATAGCACTGAGAATTAACCTCTAGGCTAACAGGGAGGTCCCCCACCCCCCCTTTTTTTTTTAATTGCAATGGTTCACACACCTCTGAATGTCTAGATTTAATTGTAAATCACCTGTTTTGCAAAAATAATGGTGACTTGATTTTTACGGCCAACATCAATACTGTTACTTTGAACTTCCCCCTTTTTTTTCTTTTGGTGTTCCAGAGGTTTTTTTGGAACCAATAACCATTTTTTTAAAATTTAGACCTTTGCAAAGAAATAGAAAAAAATATTGATGAAATTCATATGGAACCACAAAAAAACCTGAATAGCTAAAACTCTCCTAACTAAAAAGAAAGAAAATGGAGGTATTACACTCCCTGACTTCAAATTATATTATAAAGCCATAATAATTAAAGCAGCATGGTACAGGAACAAAAACAGACACACAGACCAATGGAATCAAATAGAAAACCCAGAAATAACCCACATATCTATGGACAACTAATCTTTGACAAAGGAGCAAAGAATATGCAATGGAACAAGATCAGTTTGTTCAATAAATGGTGCTGGGAAAACTGGACTGCTGCTTGCAAAAAAAAAAAAAAAATTGAAGCTATACTACTACCTAATACCGTGCACAAAAACTAACTCAAAATGGATAAAAGACCTGAATGTAAGACCTGAAACCATAAAATATATGGAAGAAAATATAAGCAAAACACTAAACGACATACATCTCAGTAAGATGTTTAAAGACACATCCCCCAAAGTGAAGATAGCGAAGGAGAAGTAAACAGCTGGGATTACATCAAACTAGAAAGCTTTGTACAGCAAAAGAGACATTAAACAAAACAAATAGACACCCCACGGATTGGAAGAAAATTTTGCACAAAATACAACTGGTAAAGATAGCAAACATCTACAAAGAGCTCACATGACTCAACAAAAACAAAGTCAACAATCAACTGAAAAATGGCCAGAAGAGCTAAAAAGACACTTCACCAAAGAGAGGAATTGCAAATGGCCAACAGGTATATGAAAAAACGTTCAACATCACTTATAATCAGGGAAATGCAAATCAAAACCACAATGAGATAGATACCACCTCACACCAGTGAGAATGACACACTTTAAAAAAACAGGTATGGTTGGCGAGGATATGGAAAAAAAGGAATTCTCCTACACTGCTGGTGGGAATGCAAACTGGTCCAACCACTATGGAAAGCTGTATGGGGTTCCTCAAACTGCTAAAAATGGAGCTTCCATACGACCCAGTAATACCACTTCTGGGAATCTACCCAAAGGCCACAAAAACATTAATCCAAAAGGATACTTGCACCCCTATATTTATTGCCACACTATTTACAATAGCTAAGATATGGAAACAACCCAGATGCCCAAAAATATATGACTGGATCAAGAAGATGTGGTACATATACACAATGGAATACTATTCAGCAATCAAAAAAGATAAACTCATGCAATTTGCAGTAACATGGATGGAGCTAGAAGGGATCATGCTCAGCAAAGAAAGCCAGAAGGAAAGAAAAATAACGAATGGTTTCACTTATAGGAGGAATATAGGGGAACCAAATAAGAGAGAGACATTCAGCGAGGGAAGGGGAGAATAAGGCCTCAAAACAGGGGAGAAAATAGCACAGGGACTGTGGTGACTGTTCATGGGTGAATCAGTGGTGGGTAACCTACAGGGAATACACAATAATGTAAAAGATATAAATAATAATAATATGAAGAAGAAGAAAAATAAAATAAAAATAGGTTTCTAAAAAAGTAAAATTTAGATCTTTGTATCATATCATTTAAAATTTGATTACAGATGTAAATGCAAGTTACACTTCTCCCAGAGATTTTTAGAGTCTATGGCAGCATGCCCTTGTCCAATTCATGGGGGTGAGAGAGGAACAGGGGGCAGATGTGAGGGGAAGGTGGGAATGGGGACTCAGCAGTTGAGTTCACATGCAGATACATTTAACCCACATGGAAGCTGAAGCTCTGGAAATGGATTGCCTTCAAACTACATAAGCCTACACGCCGTTGGAAAGTCTTTCTGGACCAGGGTTTATGTCACACAATTAAAGATTATTAATCCATGAGACAGGAAGCCACTTACATTTCCAAAATGCCTCTAGAGGGCAGTACTGTTCTTCTGGAATCTCATCACCCTAACTGCTCTGTTGCCTTTACTCCCATCTCATTTTTTCCATTTTCCCATTTTCACTCATAAATGGATCCTTGGTGTTTTTCCAGAGACGAAGCATGTCCCTACCTGAGTGTCAAGGCACTAACTCTTCTTTCTGCCCAGACTTGCATCCCCCCAGATATGGACAAGACTCTTACCTTCACTTAGTTCCATCTGTGTTCAATTATCCTCTGATCAGAGACTCTGCCCTTTATCTACCTTATATAAATGATCACTCTCCACCCTATCTCACTGCTCATCTCATTCATTCATTCAACATATTTATTGAACTTCTACCATGTGCCAGGCGCTGTCATAGACACTGGAAAAATATCAGTGAACAAAGTAGACACTTATTTCTGTTCTCATGTAGCTTAAAGTTTAGTGAAATATAAAACAAAAAATTATATACTGTTTTAGAAAGTTATAGGGATATTGGAAAACAGGTTCAAATAAGGAAGACTGTGGTTGCCAGAAGGTGTGTGTGTGTGTAGGGGAGGTTGCTAGTTAAACAATAGAAATTTATTTTCACACAGTTCTACAGTCTGGAAATCTGATATCAAGTTGTCAGCAGGGAGGGTTTCTGGTGAGACCTCTCTTCCTGGCTTGTAGATGGACACAATTTTGTTGTGATCTCATGTGACAGAGAAAAACAACAAACTTCCCCCCTCCCCCCAGTTAACTCCCAAGGCCCCATCACCAAATGCCACACTGGACGTTAGGCTTCAACATATGAATGGGGTGGGGGGAGGGCTTAGTTTGTTCTATAGCAACAATAGTTGAGCAAATACTTGAAGAAGTAAAGGGATGGATGAACCATCTGAATACTGGGGAGAGTGTTCCAGGTAAAGGAAGTAACAAATGCACAGGCCCTGAGCTGAGACTGTCTCGTGTGACTGAGCTGTGAGGAGGCCTGTGAGACTAACAGAGTGAGCACGAGGGAGTGTAGTTACAGGTCAGAGGGAAGAGCAGACAGGGCCTCGCAGACTGTTGCAAGGACTTCGGCTTTGACTCGAAGAGAAACAGAGAGGGAGACACTGGAAAATTTGAAGTTTACTAGAGGAGGGACGTTCCTAAGATGGAAGTGAATAGAATCTCAGGACAGAGGAGGACTGTGGCTGAGAGCACAGATGGTTCAGTAAAAGAGAAGGAAGGCAGGGGCAGGCTCTGCCTATCCTCCTCACTATGTACTGTCATCTCTGTGACACTTGTCACCATCTGTCTTTATATATGCATGTATTTATTGGCTCTTCCCCGTCACTGGAATGTGAACTCCACTAACTCAGTGTCCTGCTATCTAACTGCTGTTTCCCAAATGTCTTGAATAGTGCCTGGCACATAAAAGCACTAAATACTTTTTTTTTTTTTTTATTTGCCTAGATGACTGGCCAAGTGAGAAAGAGGGGGAATGAGGTTTGGATTTTAATCCCTAGCATTCTCCACAACTTTTTTTTTTTTTAATATATATTTTTATTGTTATTTATGTCTTTTACATTTTGTATTCCCCTTGGGTAGCCCACCACCAATTCACCCGTGATCCATCTCCATGGTCCCTTGTGTTCTTTTCTATTCCATTTTGTGCCCTTTTCCTTCCCTCCCTCCGCCCCCCCCCCCCATTGTCTCTCGCATTCTCCACAACTTTAAGACCACATACCAGAGGAATGAAATAGGATCTTTCAGTTTATAGCTGATGCTGTTTTGGTTTCTCTTGCTTTCAGATTCAGGCATGGTGGCGTGGATTAATGGTACGGAAAGGGCTTGGAAGATATGCAGAACTAAAATCACGGAAGAAAGGAAAGAGTTCTTCAAAAGATAAGAAAGGAAAGAAGAATGAAAAAGCAGCACCTGTAAAGAAAAAAAAATAATCTATAGGTTAATGAATGGAGGTAATGGACTCTGATAGATTAAAAAGTCAAAACGCCTAGGAGGTAGTTATCTGCTAAACTAAAATTATTCATAGAATTATGTAGAATTTGTAGAATTATATTACATATAAAAATAAAGATTCTTTTACTGGAATATTTATGAATAAAGTTGTGATGTTTGAGAATTGCTTCAGAATAATGTCAAGGAGAAGTAAGTATGGGGAAATGAAACAAGATTAGTCACAGAATAATTGTAGAAGGCCGTGATACATTTATAAAAGTTCATTAAATCATTCTGTCTACTTTTAAAGTCTTTTCTTTTGAAATAAAGCAAATGGCCAACAGATACATGAAAAAATGCTCAACATCACTTATTATCAAGGAAATGCAAATCAAAACCACTATGAGATACCACCTCACACCTGAGAGGATGGCACACATTAAAAATACAGGCAACAACAAATGCTGGAAAGGATGTGGAGAAAAAGGAACTCTTCTACACTGCTGGTGGGAATGTGAACTGGTCCAACCACTATGGAAAGCTGTATGGCGATTCCTC
>PVIJ01003932.1:75000-126136 GCA_004024925.1 Scalopus aquaticus | reverse complement strand
TGGATCCAGAAGATGTGGTACATATACACAATGGAATACTATTCAGCATGGAAAGAAGATAAACACATGCAATTTGCAGCGACATGGATGGAATTAGAGGGGATCATACTCAGTGAAATAAGCCAGAAAGAAAGAGAAAAATATCGAATGGTTTCACTTATAACAGGACTATTGGGAGGCCGGGTGGGACAGAGACAATCAGTGGGGGGAAGGGGGGGAGGAGGGAGCCGGAGGGAGGGAAGGGAAAGGGCACAAAATGGAATAGAAAAGAACACAAGGGACCATGGAGATGGATCACGGGTGAATTGGTGGTGGGCTACCCAAGGGGAATACAAAATGTAAAAGACATAAATAACAATAAAAATATATATTATAAAAAAATAAAAAAAATAAAATCAAAAGTCTTAATGAAGTAAATTGAAAATGGAATTATCATTCATTTAAATGAAAAAAAAGAGTATTAGTAGACTCAGAAATAACCTACCAAATCTTAGCAAATAACACAGAAAACCTAAAATAACATTAATATTTAGTAATAGTGGCAATGATATGATACATATACAACATTTATAGAGTAGTTTCTGGGGAAGGAGCTTTTGTGAGACCACTCTTGCTACTTGAGGTGCATTCTGCCTCTAATAGCTGCTGCAAAGCAAATGCTGAAGAGTGTTTCCATTCAAGTCAATGTTTTCTTTGCTTTTCAGTTAGTAAATGCAGATGTTAATATACGCCTTTTGTAAAAGTGAAGTGGTATTATTGGAATTTTTGAAAAGTGAGCGATACCTGCATTGGGATGGGTTTTATTTATATAAAAAAAGGACTTGCGTGTGTGTCAGAAACATGAGAGCCGATATTGGGGTGTTTTGTCTTTTACTAATTCAATATTCTCCTTTTTGTTTGATTTTCAAGGACCTATCAATAGTAAGTAACACTTTTCTAAGTACAGTTAAATAATGTACTTACAGTGGGATACAATGGGAATTTTAGAGATATTTTCAATTAATTTTACTGAAGAAAAAGCACCATATTGCAGGATAGCTCAAGAGGGCTTTGCTTTTAAGTTTCTCTGTGAATGAAATTATATCAGCCCCTTAATTCAATTATTTGGCACTACAACAGTGGGGCTTGTAATGTTAAAGATGTCATCAGTCAAGGTGGCTGCACTATGGGGTTAAGGACTGTTTATGACAGTGAAAACTGTCTGATGCCTGACACAAACAAGACCGATTTTTCTAATCTCATCATAATAATACAAAACATAAAATGTTGACTGTGTTGGAAGTACCTATAGGAAAATAAAATCTATAACCACCACTCTATAATACCTAGATCATTTCAAAGTTAACTTATGTCAGAAAAGAGAGACTAAAGAAACCACTTGTAAAGCCTTTCCCTATTTGATCCCACACTGGGCAGAGGCTCACCAGCTAAAGGGCGTAGCATTCTTGAGAGCAGCACAGAGATTGATGGGATAGAATATATGTATCTACTGAGCTAACTACAAGACTTACAGATAATGCCTTGCTCAATATAAAAACACCTTGCAAAGAATTGAGCAATATAGCCTTTTATAAATGTGCTTACTATCTTTAAAAGTGTTCTTTTATTGGAGTTTACATCAACGAAATGGAAAAGGCATTTGAAAAATATTGTACAATATCCTGGATAAATACTTCATCTGTCTTTTCCCACCTCAGTCCGTATAATTCTTACAGAAAAAAATAAGGTAAGGGTAGGAATAGGAAAAGAAAATCACCTGGATGGTTATTTTAAAATAACAAAAGTACTCTAATATTCTTCAAATCATTACATTTCCATTAGGGTCTTCAGGGTATAGTAAAGATAACTTTACCCATCTGCAACTGGCAGTCTGTAGCTCAGCCTCCAAGGACTTGAAACCACTTACGATTTTTAATGCTGCAATTTAATCTTCACTAGCTTAGACATCATCGCTATTCAAAGGGGAGTTCTAAACTTGAAAATAATTTTCCAACTTATGAAACAGATATGGTTATATAAAGAGTGATTCACTTACTTCTAAAGTTACTCTACCACTTTCGAGCAGCTTGATTGTTTTTCCTTGACAAATGCATCACACATAACATGGACAAGCTTGCAATTTTTCAAAATACAAACATTATGCACATGTATAACATTCATATATTCTTATAGTAGCTATGTATAAACAGTTCAGTTAAAAAGTCTTGTAACTATACTATAGGAGCAAAGTATTTACTACTTTTGAAGAGCTATCTTCATATAAAAAACTTGAAAAGCATCTTATGAAGTTGACACAATAGAAAATACTGGACAATTTGTACAACTATGTAGAAATACGTGAGCTTTCAAACTTTCTTATTTACTTCCTTAGGGTTAGTTTCTCTGAGTGGGATTATTCTGTCATGTGGGATATGCATGCAACATTTGGATACATATTGCTAGTGACCTCTAGAAAAATGTAAAATATGCAATTAATATTTTATAAGAACTATTCATCCACTTTTGCACTAGGTATTACCACTCTTCCTAACCTCAGAAATTGGCAGGCAAGGGTCTCCCCGGTGGCGCAGCGGTTAAGCGCTGCGCTGTGGAGCTGTCAGCAGTGGCGACGCGAGTTCGATGCCCGGCTGGGGAGATTCCCACATGGTGCGGCAGACCTCTCCTGCCTCGTCTGTTGCTCCCCTCAGCAGTGTTTTTCCGTCCTCTGCCTGTTCTCCCTACTCTGTCTCTGGTGAACCCTCTCACCACCCCATGCCTCTGGCCTGTACCCCAGCTTGTATGCATGAATAAATAAATCTTAAAAAAAAAAAGTATTGGTAAACAAAATATACCACTTAAAATTTACAATTTTATTAATAAAAAAAACCTAAATGTTTTAGTAAGTTTGGTGATCATTAATACATCTCACTCTATAAATTGCCTGATTATGCATTTTGTCCATATTTCCACTGGTTTGTTAAACTTTTCTTTTTTTACTGTTTTCCAATGTTTGTGTATAGTTCTCTATATAAGAAAGTTTTTTTTTTCCAAATGCTGTTTTATTTCATGTTGTTATCTAAAATATGAATTCTGCTGTTGTTAGATGTAGTCAATTATATCTGGTTCATTAATGGTGTTGGTAAGTTCAACTCTGTCCTTATGATTTGCTGCCTGTTGGAGTTGTCTATTTCTGAGAGAGGAGTGTTGAAGTCTCCAACTATGGTAGTGGATTTTTTCCATTTTTCTTTGCATTTCTATTAGTTTTTATCTCATGTGTTTGACGCTGTGTTATTAGGCACATACACATCTGGAATTCTTATGTTCTTAGAGAACTGACGCCTTAGTCATTATGTAATGTCTTTCTCTATTCCTGATAGCTTCTGTTACTGTGAAATCTACTGTCTGAAATTAATATGACTGCTATTTCTTTCTATTAGCATGGTATATATTTTTCAGACTCTACATTTAATCGTGCATCTTTATTTCTAAAGTGGCTTTCTTGCACACAACATATAGTTGGGTGGTGTTTTTAACCTATTCTGACAATATCTGTTTTGTTTGGTATATTTATACTACTAATGTTTGAAATGATTTTTAATATCGTTGAATTAATATCTACCATATTTGTTATTTTTACTACTTGTTCTTTCTTCTTATTCTTGTCTTCTACTACTCGTTCTGTGTCTTCCCGTGGTTTTAATTGAGCATTATATATTCTTTTATGTCTTCCTTAGCACCAAAGAAGAAGAGCATCATCTTGGGCAATATTTTAGTTTACAAAATAACAGCGTCATTGGAAAGATAGTGCTTATTAATCCTGATGTTGCAAACAAATAGTAAAAAGTTCTGAATAATTTAGCATTGATTTTAAATTGATCAAGAAAATCATTCTCATAATCAAGAAGTATTTTTTATGGTTGTGAAAAAAATCAGTCTTTCATTATTCACTCTATTATTTTTCCAAAGTCCAAGTTAATATTCTCAGAAACAAGATATTTATAAATTTATTTCATAACTTTTCAATATTGGATTCACTGATAAGTCACCAAATGTCAAAACAGAATCTGTTCCACTTACAAAACAAAAAGTTGTGGATCACAGTGGGGGAAGAGTGATGAGGCATTCCTTATTAATTATGCCTGCTCTTTCAGTGTCCAGGAGCTTTGCTCTTTAGTACAATTTCAACTGAGATGATAATTCTTTGCTGCTTTCAATAACTTAGTAAACCTAATTTATTTGTTTGGAAAGCTAATACACAGGCTAAGATGGCTTATTTATACATCTTTTCATCCAAGGTTTGCTTAAAAAAATCACCTGTACCATGATCATTTTTTGAAATTATCTTCATTTCTGGCTAAGAATCATAACTATGGGTTTTACTGTAGGTCACAAGACTGCCCACCATTCACAAACAATAATGGTCTCACAAACAATGTGCCAAGGCATGTTTTCCTTCCCTCTCATTGAACAGAGAGCTCAGCAACTCCCAGAGTATCAACAGGAGAGATGGAAGTTTTCATGTAGGGAATTTGTTGAAAATCACCATGAAGGCCCTGCTTTTAAAAAATATATCTCTAAGTGAATTCTTTCATCTATTCTTCTTGCGAATGATAGAGCCAAACTTAGCAAAATGTGAAAGAGATAAATAACAATAAAAATATATATTTAAAAAAAATTGCTAAGCACAGTTTAGACTCAGGGAGAGGAATAGTTAACACGTAGCCTCCTCCTGCTCCTATTACCAAACCTCATAAACTTCTTTTCAAAAGTCTCTTTTTTCCAAGTTATTTAGATTTTTTTTTTGACAGAATTGGTCCAAATTGATTCTGCCAAACTTCCCAAAGATACACATTGCGTGGTATGACCTTTGCAGCTTTTTCGTGAATGTAGTCATGTTAAATGTCACTGATCCTTGACAGAATTAGCTCTGCTAACCCTGATGGGGCAGCTTTTCACAACTAGCATATAAAAAGCTCCCTTGTTTGCCTAAAATAGCAACCTTCCCTCTCTCTCAATCCATATGTGTGTGTGATTTATGCTTTCATGCTTGCTAATACCTGTACAATGCATTCATGCAATTATTGCCATAAACAGAAAATAAATCATGCTTATGCTGAAAAAAGGCTACAATTGTTCTTTCACATCTTCACAAGGAGTTACTAATCCCTAGGTCAGATTCACCTATCAGGCAATGGCCAAAATGCCATATGAGAATAAATGTAAATAGGCAAAGATTTGGTCAATATTATTTGTCCTCCTCCAGGGATTAAAAAAATAAAGCACAGGTGTTTGTGTTGAGATTCAATAGAAACTGAAAGGAAAAAATTATCTTTGAATGGATAAACGTTTTTAAGATGGAATGTCAAATGCCGTATCTCAGAAATATGTCCAGTTTTTTCCTACTAGTTGTGTGTGAGTCCAATAATATATAAGTAAATTTTATTTTTATATTAATTCCAAAGATAGTATAATAAATCAAAGGCACAAACATATCAATTACTATAAGGGATACAAGTACTTACAAAATCCTTAAGGTTAATTAATTTAGTGGAAGAAATTTAATTTTAGCATCCATCCATGATCGTTCTTTTTTGTCTTTTGATTAGGCAAATGGGTGTTTGTTTCTTGATAATATTAAGATTTGGATGGTTCCTGTGAATGATGTTCTTCACCCTGCTTTAATCCTTAATCCTAAAATATTATGGCAAACATATGGCAAACATATTCTTTCCTTCAAATGAATGACCATGCCTTCTCCTGGATTTGCCTTTAGCAATCCAGGATGTTAATTAACTGTGATTCTTCCTATTGATTTATCAAATTAACCTACAGCACGACAGGGTAGGTTTATTTGTTTGATGTCAGGTTAGATAGAAAGGTGATACAATCATCATCCCCCTCACCATGTCATGTCCTTGTATACACACATACACTCCTGCACTCCAGCTTCAAGCAGTGGATCTACTTCCTATTCCATGCATGGAAAAATGTAGTTTGCAACTGTAATGAAGAAGAATTAAGATTTTCAATGTTAAGTTATGAATGAATAATTAAGGTGACCAGAAAGAAGAAGAAAATAGATTATATGTGAAAAGTTTGAGCCTTTACTTCATCCTTTGAACCCAATAAAGAGTAGAGAGAGAAGTGTTTGTAAGTCTGCCGTTGTTTTGTTCGCGTGTACAGAGAGGCACAGAGGTGATTCTTCTCTTGTACCTCTCAAAAAACCCAACTTTATAAAGCACCAAGATGATGAGTTATTATAGGAAACCATTATCACTCTCTTAACAAGGATACCAGTGTACAAGTCACGGTTGATGGTACTTTGCACAGCTGACAGGGACTTGAGTCAACAATAAGTCATATGCTAATTCTAACTTAGACTAATACATGGAATGATTCAGCAGAAAAAAAAAATCCAGCTACTGTAGAAGATTAAAAAACAAGCACTGCAAATATTACAGAATGTCAAAAGAGTGAGGAATTTCAAAATGTCTGAATACTACCAAAATTTATAGGATCTCAATAGCAAATTCATCATTCATTTGATGTTGGCCATGTAGTCATGAATTTATTATCACTTTTGCTCACTTCATAGGAAAATATTTTGCTGATTATAAAATAATGTTCATTATTCATGCCTTTACACTCTCAAACAAAATAGAGACTTTTGCAACATATTAAAAAAATTTAAGAATTAAGATGAAATAGAATTATTAGAAGGATTTCAGCATGTCATGTATCATCAACAAGTGGATTGCTTTGGTTTTCTACTTCATATACCTAGACTTTTCTTTATGGCTTGGTAAAAAATACCTGGGAAATAGAGACAAAGGCAGTAGAATTTGAATCCATAGATTACACTATTCAAGTCATTTTTCATCTCCAATACTATGTTCTTCATTTCTACTGTTTTAATTTAATATTGCTTATAATTTCCAATAGTATGTTGAAATTACCTCTCTTTTTATGTACAGAGTAAAACTTTTCATTGGGAGACTTTATAACATTGATTTAAATTGATATAAATTCCCTGTCTGAGGGCACCAGCATCTGGGTTATATCTGAGTATGGTTATTTTGATTAGTTTGTCTCTTGCTTCTTAGTGTGTCACTGAACGTTTGGTTGAAAGTCAGACATCATGTGTAGAATAGTAGAGACTGGGATAATGGTATTCTTTGCTTGTAAATGGGAACTCATCTTTTTTAATTAACACCATTTGCTATAAGGAGTCAATACATTTCAGTCATGGATAAATCTGAATTTCTGTTTTATTATTGTTCTACTTGCCCTCTAGTTTCAGATTCCTCTGACATTACTTTGTCTCTATAGTTTTCAAAGATTCAACACTCTGATGGTAGTTAAACATAGAATTTTTTCAAAATTTCAATTGCCTCATGACCTCACTCTTTATGTCCAAAGACTTTTATGACTGTGTAGATTTTTTCCTTACTTTTAGGGTAAAATAGATGATATTTCCAGCTGTTTATATAGTAAGCAAAAGATGGAAACCCTTTGTAATTATTTGTATACTTTATCTTGTTGGACCATCAGGAAACATAAAAATATTTTTTTATTTGTATGAAATATTTTCTATATAGGATGAAAAGAATTGGAATAATTGATTGCTGTTGAAGTCACATGTATTTTTTGCATAACAAGGCACCTAAACATATATTATTTATTGATTAATTATGGAAATACATATATTTTATGAGGATGTGACAATTTGATGATTTATCAAAAATATGTGTTACAGATACTGATCATGTCCATGGAAATTTTCATCTTTTGGATACTTGGAATTCCTTATAGACTCTATTCACAACTCAAGGTTCAATTTCAGTTCTTCAAGTTATAAACTTATCTTAAAAAAGAAGAAAGAAAAGAAAAAGGGAGAAAAAGTGTCAATCATCCACTGTGCTACTTTAAGGAATAGCTATTTGAAGCACATCCTTCACTGAGGGACCTGGATCCACTTGTCTTCTTCCAAATAACTTCAAATTTGGAACGCTCCAGTTCATTAAGTACTTTAGAATGTTATCCGGTTGAACAGAAGACAATCTCATGAGTGGCATGTGGATAGCTCCACAATTTGATCAAGATTTTCCCTCCTCCAGATATTTCCTGTTGAAATTCTTAGATTAAAACTTACTTTATGTGAAAATATAATAATTTCAGTTCTTTCAGACTTCTTGTTTACTTGCTATAGAGATTGTTTACTGGGTAGTCTCTAGCCAGCAAACAATTTCTATTCTATTAACATGTCATTTAAATTTTTACATTCTGTATAAATAACCTAAATCTAGAAAACATTTCAGCTACCTGTTTGATTCTACCTTTAATGATGTTTAAAATAATGTGTTCAAAACATACAAAGTGGATTTATATTTTCTTTAATAACAGAATGATAAATGTTGCTTTTAAATGAATTATGGAGATATTGTCTCACAACCAAATTGTTGTGATAGTATGATATTTATATCACAATAAAAATATTGTTAACTTTCAGTTTTAGATTTCAGAGTAAACCTCTCTACATTCATTCATTTTTTATTTTTTTTGAAGATTTATTTATTTATGCATACAAGCTGGGGTACAGGCCAGAGGCGTGGGGCAGCGAGAGGGTTCACCAGAGACAGAGTGGGGAGCAGAACAGGCAGATCAGAAATACACTGCTGAGGGGAGCAGCGGGCGAGGCCGGAGAGGTCTGCTGCACCATGTGGGATTCTCCCTGGCCGGGTGTCGAACTCGCATCGCGTGCTGCCGACAGCTCCACAGCGCAGCGCTCAACCGCTGCACTACCAGGGAGACCCAACATTAATTTTTTAATTCAATCAAAATTATTGGAATGAGAATTCAAAATTTAAAATGTTTTTGATGACAACAGAAAACTCCTTTGTTACCAAATCAGGGAAAGAATAAGAACCTGTTAAGGGCAATACAAAACTGACCAAAGCTGGGAAAAGGCTCTAAGAGAGTCATTTTTTCATGATAATTATTTCCTTTCATCTTTAGTTAGTTGGCTTGCATGTATCATTAGCACATATTGCTAACTTGGGTGTATTTGTCCAATAATATTTTTTAAAAAGAGTAAATGTTAAAACTCATTGTACATTAGTCACCATATCAAAGGGTAGAGACACTGATGTACTGTTCTTTCTGGTACAGAAAGAATGTTTATTCCAAATATTTTTCTAAATTGGGGAAAGTAGGCTCCACCTACTTCATTTAATATCAGTATGTATTATTTTTCAATGGATTTTCATTTCACTTTAAACAATAGGTGTTGTGATTTTATTATAATAACATGACCTCTTCCCTTCTTCCACTATCTGAAATTCCCTGCTCTTTAAAATTCAGTTTGAAAATGCTTTATCCTCTTTTGTTATTTCATTTTATATATATAAAAAATAAACTTCAAGTAATATTTAGTTCATTAGGGGGAAATCAATGAATTGGGAAGATAATACATTTTTACCAACTAACTTATTCTGAGAACCTCTTATCTTGGATCTATGTTATATTAAACTGATGAGAAGAAACTAATAACAAGAGTTTAAAAGACAAGTTTAAGACTAAAGAGCTAGAATTCAATCAGCAACCCGGCTTGCTGAAGAAAAGTTGAAACTCAAGATCAGTATCATTTAATGAATGTTCCATTGGATCCCAAGTATCTCAAGATTCAAGATGGCAAATTTTAATTTAATTTTAGTTACTGAGCCAAAGGCAACTTTTTAGTGGCAGGAAATTTGACCTGAGTATCTCTCACTTGGATGAGTTCCAGTTCTATGTGTTGTTTATGGACTTTTCAATATCTTCAAGGAAAATAATAATTCATTTCATTTTCTCCTTTTATAAGTTATTTCCAGAAATATATTTATTGAAGACCTTCTGAACATTTGGGGTTTTTTATTGTTGTTATTTTTAAAGATTTTATTTATTTATGAATACAAGCTGGGGATTAGGCCAGAGGTGTGGAGTGGTGAGAGGATTCACCAGAGACAGAGTGGAGAGCAGAACAGGCAGATTGACTGACGTGCATTGCTGAGCGGAACAGCGGGTGAGGCAGGAGAGGTCAGCAGCGCCATGTGGGAATCTCCTGGCCAGGTATCGAACCTGTTCTGCAGTGACTCTGGATAGCTTCATAGTGCGCCACCAGGGAGGGCCGTTTCTGAACATTTGTAATTTCACATCTTTCTTATAAAGATAAGGGATTTACCTTGAATTTATATTTGATTTTCAGTTGTTCTGAATACTTAGCTTGTTAACTTTCCCTCATTCTTGATGACATATATTGTGGTTGTTTTAATAAAAAAATATCTAAATATAATTCATAATTCATTATGATCATTAATACCTAAGTTATAATCCAAAGTTGTTGAATTTTTAAACAGACAAATATTAATTTGATAAAGAACCTTCATTCTTGAATTATAAGAAAAATATTTTTCTGTTTATTCAAGAAGATAAAAGCTGAAACTATGTGAAGAAAGGGTGGAGAGATTATTTAATGTAATAGAATACAATTTAGATAAGCAATTATCGGTTGCAAATGGAGCAGATATATTTTGCAAAGTCAAACTTTTTGAGGGTAGAACTGTTTGCTATTCATTTTTAATATCAACACACCATAACAGTGATTCACATTCACAAATTTTTAGCAAAAGTTTTTTTTATTATTTAATTGAGTAGAACTCTCACTGAGTCACGAAGTGACTGAATAAATCATTAGATATACAATTTGCTGAGCAACTTGACAGCACTTAGAATCTTGCACATTACTTCAAAAACATTTGTACCATCCAAAGAACTCTGAGCTAGACTTAGGTCTGTGACCACCTGCTACCAACCACATGTTTTACTGACGTGGGGTTTTTATTTTCTTATCTGTGAACTGAGGTGATTCACCCATCTTTAATATACTGCATTGAATTTACCTAAAAAATTCATAAATGTACAGACAAATTGTTCCCTAAAACCATTAATTCTTAAGCTGGCATTCCTTTCCTTCAAATATTTGGATTTTCTTTTAGTGATATGAAAGGGCCAACCCACTCCACTCTTTTAACTCAGTATAATATCTACAATTTCTTATCTTCCATCTAACTGATAAGGCATGAACTCTACCAACAGACAGCAGTAGTGTCAACGCAGACTCTCTAGTAGGTGGAGAAGTAAAGAACATAAAATTCCATTGGTCAGAAACAATAATGAGAAATTTTGAAAGATTTTGTCTTCCATTACCTGTAAGCACCTGTCAGAAATGTTCTGTGTTTTTAGAAAACAACTCTTTTTTATGAGTATTATATTTTAGTTAACCCATGCATTTTTAATGGAAACATATGAAAACTAAACTTTAGCTCATGGGTGAACACAAGTGACACATCAACAGTTTAGTTTCCTACACACAGAAAGAAATCCATGAGGAAGTGACACCAAAATGAATGAAGGCTTTTTGTAGTCTTTTCTCAGCAGTGCTTTGAACTCTTAGAAAAGTTTGTCACTGATACAATGAGGAAAGAAACTTGCCAGGAGTGTGGTATATTTTGTCTATTGAATTTAATGTCATGGGTGCATTTGAACTTGTGACCAGTAGAAATGTATTCAGTTCTCATGTAGAGTAAGTCCTTATAGACAGGTAATACTTACCTCAGTATCAAAGTTTCTTCACTTAGTTGTAGTTCTAGACTTTTTCAGTTTTCTCCCTAATATTTTCAAGCCTTATTCAGTAATTTAATAAAATGCTTATTTGTAGGTAGCTATTTCACATAAGATATCATGTATCATTAAATACCATCTTGTTGTAATAAATTACCTTTTTATCATCACCCACATTCAGAGAATCTTCATTCCTCACTAAACTTCAGTTCACTGCTACAGTGAGGTATCCTCTACAAACAAGTGTGGACATGATTCTTAGAAATTGAAATTTCGGGCCTCCCTGGTGGCGCAGCGGTTAAGTGCTACGCTGTGGAGCTGTCGGCAGCGGCGACGCGAGTTCGACGCCCAACCGGGGAGAATCCCACATGGTGCAGCAGACCTCTCCTGCCTTGCCCGCTGCTCCCCTCAGCAGTGTATTTCTGATCTGCCTGTTCTGCTACCTGCTCTGTCTCTGCTGAACCCTCTCTCCGCCCCACACCTCTGGCCTGTACCCCAGCTTGTATGTATAAATAAAAAATAAATCTTAAAAAAAAAAACTATAAAAAAAAAAAGAAATTGAAATTTCTCTTTCAGGTGATCAACCACACTCTATTGCAATTCATTAAATTAATAATTTACACTCTATTTTCTGGTATCTCTAGAAGCTTCACTCTTTTGCCCATAAAATGTGAGTGATGGATCATAACACGGTAGACAGAATGCTGATCATCATTTCATATACCTATAATAAGCTCCATAAATTTTTCAAAAATACTTAACTTGAATAGGATAGAATAAAGCCAACTAATATTGCAGAAGCTGAAGTAATTTCATAGTTTCCTTTCATGCTTGTCTTCCATTGTGTTTTGAAAATGGCATTAATAATATTAAAGTCTATTTTTGTAAACTGAATTCATCCAAACTTATCTGTTCAGTACAAATGATACTTATATATTCCCCATTACTGCATGATAGAAATGTAAACATTCATATGTAAAAAATACTGGCAAGATTATTATATCTAATACCCTCTTTTGTTCATGAAGAAGCAGTGTCTTAGAAGCAGAGACTAGGAACATTTTTGTTTAGGCTCTTTAAGTACTAGCAGTGTAAGGTCAAGGACTATGGTATTATGGATTCTAATTCAATGTTCATATTGGTCTTTCCCACCATACAGTCTTACTGTTCTCTAGTGGATTTATCTTTGCAGTAGCCTGTATTCTCATATACAGTCTATCAGGGTTCTCCGTAGAAATAGAACCAAGAGTGAATGAGACAAAGAGAGTGAAGAGGAAAGAAAAAAAATTGGTTCACATGACTATGGAGGCTGTTAAGTCCCACAGTCTGGCCAAGTTGGAGAGTCTAATATAGCTCTTTGGACTTTGCAGGTAAGATATTGTGTATGTTACTCTGATCCATTTACTCAGGGTGGTGATGCTGCTAGATTTGAGCTGGGCCCAGAGCCTGAGAATGCCATGTAAGTGGTTCAGGCTGCTGTGTAAGCTGCTCTACCACTTGGGCCAGGTGGTTCTGCATACTCAATGGTGCTTGAGCTTTCAGTAACAGGAAGGGCTACTGTTTGGAATTTTTAGCAGACTTCTGTAGGTTAATCACGTCATAGGTCTTTTGGATTTTCAAGTAAATTTCTGCTATCATCTCCAGTTAACTACTTTTGAAAAACCATTCTTGTCCTGCTGCTGGCTCTTAATAGAGACTGTATATTTTACCATGGGTCACCCAGTTACCATGGGACCTGGGCTGCCTGTTAAGTATTAGGCGTTGCTTGACCTACTGAGCCATACACTTGTGCATGCAGATCGACACTCTTTATCAAGTGAAAGTGGCATGTACTGGATCAGGCTGAGCAGCTCTTGACAGCACGAGCACGTTAATGAAGTGGCCTAAATGCTTATGGTCTCTACCCCCACTACCTTGTCTTCCATCTCCCACCATGCACGGATGATCTCATGGGGAGTTTACTACAGTCAGTTGATAGAAGAAGTGAAAACTAGGGCCAAATTTATAAGTGATTGTACAGAGTATACAGCCACCATCTGAAAGTGGACATCTGCAACACTCCAAGCCCTCTCTGGGGCAATCCTGATGGACAGCAGTAAAGGAAAATCTTCTTGGGTGCTTTTTGGGTACAGTTGTAAGAAGCAAACTAATGAACTCAGATTTAATTCACCTCTGCAAGGCCACATATCTCAGACAAAAATCCTTATCATTCCATGTATGTCTGATTCCATCACCCCTCCTTATCTTTGAGTCAATAAGACAATTGAAAAATCTTTATCTAAAAGAATCTGGGCATTATGACTAAACCCCTTACACTCAACATAGCAATGAAGAGTAGGACACTTAATGCCTGAAGATTTGCTCCCCTGGGACTCTGTCACCTTGGCATCTGTATTATCTCATAGCTCAAGGTACATTTTTGACATTACTACTAAAGCAAACTCTGTCCTCTGCTGCTATAGTCAGTGTTTGATAACAAAACCAAACTAGAATGCACAAATCCCAATAACCCTCTTAAGAATTATGCCCAGACAGAACACATAAAGGGGAGTGAGCTTAGAACAGAGATCTACTAGACTTCTGTAATCAGAAGAGAACACTAATACTATACTCTAAGGAGAGACTGGGACATGTTATTTGTAGCTTAAACTTTGTAGGGCAGATCTTTATTGTAGGACAGATCACATGTTATCTTTATTGGTAATGGATTGAAATTTCTTAGTTGTTTTCTTTTTCCTTAACTTTGATATCTAGGAATTAATATCCTTCATTGTTGTTACTTTTTACAGGCTTGGAAGGTAATACCTGCAAAGTTCACTTTGAGTTAGTTTAGTTTGTTGTTGTTTGTTTTTTTGTTTTTTTAATTTTTGCCAGAAATGGTTCTCTGGCTACCAGAAAGAAATATGATTTAGTTTTTACCTTTCCTGAAAAGCTTATAGTATTTAATTTTTATGTGAATTTTTGTTTTTGTTAGTTTTTCATGTGTTTAAGGAAGTCACAGCAGTTTTCTCTCATGATGAAATAGATATCCTGTATTTCCATAAGTCTGCTGCTTTATATTGCAGGATATTTACAAGTTGGGTTGGAGTTAGAGGTTTCCAGTTGGTTTATCTTACCATGAACCTATTTTCTCTCATATATTTTGAAAATCAACCCTAATAATATTCATTCCTATAATACATTCGATTGTTGGATTAGTGATTATTTTATATTTTTTCTAGACCATCCCTAAAGCCAGATTTTCATGCTTCCCTTGACTTTATATTTACAATTTCCTAACATTCTAACCATATAGTCTATAACATTCCATTCTTTGCCTCTTTCTGACAGTGCCTGCAGTATCCAACTTATTGTAAATAATGTGGGATTAAATATAGTTTTCTGTTCATTTTTCTTTTACTTCTTCAGCTTAGCTTTATAAATGTGATTTATCCTATGGCACCATGCCCAAGCATGCATTAACCTTCAATGTCTACAGCAGCTATCCTTGTTACATAGAGCTGTGTTTTTTCTTCTATTAGTTGTGTGGACTTCATTGCAATGTTCTTAGTTTAAGCTTGTATTGCCTATGTAGATAGACTGTAGCTCTGATATGTCCTCAATATTCATTTATGTTTAGCTCATTTATATAATTATGCTTAATCTAGTACAGGTTCCCCTAGGTCTGAGTTCTGTAGGTTACATTATAAACTGACTGTACTTTAAATATCTGTATTTAAAAGGATTTGGAAAGTTTCACACTCACAGACCTTGACTTCAATCCTTGATCGAATAATTCAGTTTTACCTCTGGTGCTGCTACTGTGTCTGTTGCTTTCTGATATAGATTTTGGAGCTATTGAATCTCTGACACTCTTAGCTCTTGACAGTGTTATTTTTGTAAGTGTTCTAATTCTGTTCTATTTTGTGCCCTAGTTTCTATGACTTCTTGAGTTTCCTTCTGCTTTAGTATTATTCTTAAAAATAATTGGTCTAGCTGGTCCAGGACTTCCTAAACCATCTTCTGGCACACAGTGAAGTTTTAAAATCTCAGAAACCAAACTTGGATTCATGACCAACAACAAATTTCTATTGCTTTAAGCCACTGACTCTTAAGAAGCCTGTTAGGCATTGTAGTTGTTACAACTATCATTGAATAGTATAGTATGTTGTAACAACTTTAATTATTACAACTACATATGGTATCTACATTTCTTACCTTACCTACTGAAATCTAAAATAAGGGCAGAGTACTCTGCATGAACTACAAGTACATAAATTGATGGAAAATCTTTATAAATTTCATAGCTCATCTCACTCAATGAATTATCGACAAGTCCAGATATTATTATACAATTTATAGAAGAGTCACATTTGATAGGAGCGGTGTTTTTGCCTTTGGCTGTAGGTAGAAACATTACAATGCCTGTTACTTCAGAGTTACTAGTCAACTATAATCTGAAACTATATGAAAATATTATAAAATAAAGATACTTTTTTAGTTCTCTGATCAATAGTTTTAGTCAAGTCTATTAATTATAATTTTAAATTTACCACTACTGCCTAAACTATGAGGGTAAATTATATTATTTTTAATCCTAATTAAAATAATGACAAAATGAACTTCGCTAGAATTTTGTGTTCAGGTCAATTTTTTTCTGAGCTCAGAAACAATAATATAAAGCAAATGATGATGACAAGCATGATTTTAAGAAAAGATAACAAAATATTTTGTACTAATTATACTCAGAGCTTTCATCCCTCATATGCTAATTTGGGGTTGGTAAACAAAGATGGTGAAAGGGTAAAACCAGTGATATTTGTGGAGGTATTCTGAATAGCAAAGTTATAAAATTATCAAAATTTAGGCAACACTTATATACAAACAATAAAGATGTAATTTTTTAAAACAAAAGAATTCTTTGAAAGAATTAAAATTTTAATTCCATAAAGTTGAATAAAATGTCGACTGACAAAGAAGACTCAATATTTCATATAGAAATATAAATGCTTTACAGACAAGAGTGAAGACTGAAATAAATATAGCTGAAAAAAATTGGTAAAGAACAACAGAAATCTATACATGTTTAACTGATTCAGAAGGTGATCAGAAAACTGATCTGCTTATGAGAAATCAAGGAAATGCCAGTTAACAATGAGATAGCATCACAAGCCGATTAAAAAATGTGAAATGGTGTCAAGTGTGATGAACTTGTAAAGAAAACACTGTATGTCCTGTGGTGGCAGTGTGGAATTGGCACTACCATCAGACCTTGATGGGCCCTCCCAAGCAGATCTCGGACACACAGAGTTCGGAGCTCACAGCTCAGAGGCTTCAGTAACAGTAGTTCCTGACGATTGTTCTTCCCTGGTTGCGCTTCGCCCAGACCATGGAGTCTCTGTGTTAAGTGCAACCTAGTATTTGACCAAAGACTCAGAGAGCCTCTGCAAAAATTTCTTTTTCAGCTCCATTCGCTCCAACACCCTGTCTATAAAACCCTATCCATTTCAGTACAGTAAAAGTCCAGTTTCTAGCTTCTCTGCTCAGAGAAACTGCCTGTTTTGTCTAGGCTCACATCTGTATAATGCAGTCTAGCAGTTCTTCAAAAAAAACAAAAGAACTCAGCTCTCACTTTTTGTCTGTGTTTCCAGATATTACAGGACTCATTTTGTTGTCTAAAAATCTAAAAACAGCATTTCATGTATATATAATTTATTTTATTCATATAAAAGTTGTATATGTGAATTTAATTGATGATAATGATATTTCTATGAAGGAAATTGACATCCCTGCTTATATAAACAATGCAATTACTTTTTCCCTGTTTGATTTAAATCAATTATAATGGTTAGTAATTTTATAGGTTCACTTATTATTTCCTGCATGCAGAACACTGTGTAAGAACATGAAAATGAAAAAAATTTTTTAAGCAATTAGGGCAGTGCCTTTGGCCAGTTTTATTAATTTTTTTTAAGATTTATTTTATTTATACATACAAGCTGGGGTACAGGCCAGAGGTGTGGGGCGGCAAGAGGACTCACCAGAGATAGAGCGGGTAGCAGAACAGGCAGATCAGAAATACACTGCTGAGGGGAGCAGCGGGCAAGGCAGGAGAGGTCTGCTGTGCCATGTGGTACTATCCCCGGCCGGGCGTCGAAATCACATCACTGCTGCCAAAAGCTCCACAGCGCAGCGTTTAACCGCTGCGCCACTGGGGAGGCCCGAAAATGAAAATCTTTACAGATTATCTTTTTGTTGACTTCACAGCATCTGTATAATAGTAATCTATTTGAACCAAGTCCAGTGTTCTTTAAACTGCATAAAGATCAAATTAAATACATTTATTTTTTATTTTAATTTTATCTGCATGTTATAAAATATGTCATTCTATGCATAACATTGAAATAATATATCCTAACATGAATATTAACTGATGTTAAATTAATAAAGAATGAAAGCAACTAACAAATTAACCAACATTAAATATTATAAGAGTGGCAATTAACATATAGTAGAAAAATATAATTATATTTAATGTAAATCTTATATGAAAACTACATTGATTTTGAATGATAAAGCATTCTATACTATATTTGCAAAGGGAAATATTGTTTATGTTTAATTTGTCCTTGCTCACCTTATAGTTGTATTTAATACTATTTAAAAATGTGTAATTGTTAAAATTTCAATTTGTCTTAAAGAGAGAGAAAAGATAGTAACATTGTTTGGTTTTATTCACCAAGAGAAAGTATCTACAATTATTCAAGAAGACTAAAATTAAGCAAGCATTAGAATTCTTGTCTTCTTTAGGAGAGAAGAAATATGAGGGTAGAGTTGTAGTTTTATGTCTGATAATACACCTAGTAATTTACTGGACATGCAGTTTCATAACATAACACTGATTTTTCTAAAAGATTTGATACTAAGTCATTTATTTGAATCATTTAATTTGACTATGATATTAACAACATTAGAGCAATGATTATCTACAATATATATTATACAGTTAGGTCATCATACCTACTTTGATAAGATCATTTAATTAAATTATAATTCATATCTTAAATCAATTATGATGCTAGGTGTATTAAAATTATGTGGCTATCAGACAAATGATATATGAAGATGTACTTGTGCTAGTATTTGTGTGTGTGTGTACAAAAAAAAAGCAAGGCATTTATTATCTCAATTTTCTTTAATTAACAATAAATTTGACTGTGAACTTTTGATCATTTTTCTCTTAGGAACAGGGTTCTTCCCTGTTCCACCTATAAGGATCCTTATAATTATATTGGGCACACCCAGATAACCCAGAATAATCTCCACATTTAAGGTCAGCTAATAGAAAAATTTAATTCATATGCAAAATTAAGTATGCTTAATTTAAGTGTGCTATATATGATAATTTTCACAGATATCAAAGATTCGGATGCATTCTCGGAGGGAGTACATTATTCTGCCTATGACTGAGAAATAATAAAATAAAACTTGTAGTTCTATATTAAGCAGAGATATTAGTTTAAATTCCTGTTTCTTGTATATACATAGTTTGATGTAGCATATAGGTGTGTGTGTATAGGCATGTATTTCCTAGCTCTGTCTCCCAAAAGGAACTTTAAGCAGTAACAGCCTAATAGCAACAACCAAATCTGGGTCCAGATCTTGTTTTCTAAACAAAGCAAACAAGGTTATCTGGAAAAATAGATGTTCCTAGGGTTGAGGGAAGGAAAATACAAGATTAACCTAGAGTCCCTTGTAGTGACAGAAAGTGCTTTTTAAAAACCTGAAAGAATAGGCTCAAAAGGGTATTTGTAAGCAACCTGAAAAAATCTACAGTGACAAATTGGAGCAAACAATTAAATAATGACAATATTGTATAATGGTTGTTTTTAACTTAAGTTAAATTCAGCATACTTAAATTTGCATATGAATTAAATTTTCCTCTTCGCTGACCTTAAGTGTGGAGATTATTCTGGGTTATCTGGGTGTGCCCAATATAATTATAAGGATCCTTATAGGTGGAACAGGGAAGAACCCTATTCCTAAAAGAAAAATGATCAAAAGTTCACATTCAAATTTATAGTTAATTAATGAAAATTGAGATAATAAATGCCTTTAATTGTTTCCTATAGCGACATCATATTTTTAATTTAAATATAATTGACATTATGTTAGTTTCAGGTGTTGGAACATAATGATTCAATATGTGTGTACATCGTGAAATAATTAGCAATTTAAGTCTTATTAACATTCACCTCCACATAGTTAGAATTTTTTTTCTTGCTGAAACTTTTTTTTTTAATTGAGTTAATGTTGGTTTATATTGTTGCTTGTATTCTGGAAGCATAGGCTCCTTCCTTGTCCCTTCTTAAGATTTACTCTTTAATAAGCTTCAAGTGTGCAATAAAGTATTATTAGCTATAGTCACCATGTTGTACACTGGATCCCTATGACATGTTTATTTTATAACTGGGAGCTTGGACTATTCAAACCCTTTCTTCCCAATTTCACCCACCCACTGACGCCATCCATACCCACCTCAACCTTGGTAACCATCAATCTGTTTTCTGTATCCATGATCTCAGTTCTCTGTTGTTTTAATATTTCACTTATCAGTGAGATCTTATGGTATTTGTAATTCTTTGTTTAACTTACTCCATTTTCATAATGCCCACAAGGCCCATGTATGTTGTTGCAAATGGCAGAATTTCCTTCTTTTTTACTGTTGGACAATATTCCTGTGTGTGCATCACCTTTCTTTATCCATTTTTCCATGGACACTTATCTTACTCCTATATCTTGCCTGTTGTAAATAGCGCTACTATTATCCTGGGTGAGCATATATTTATTCTGAATTAGTGTTTTTGTTTCCTTCAAATTCCACCCAGAAGTGGGATTGCTGGTGATTATGGTAACTTTCAGTTTTATTTTAATTTTTAATTGGTGAGGAACAGCCATTCTGTTGTCCATAGTGACAATACCATTTTACATCCCCCCCAACAGAGCACAGGTTCTTCCTTTATTTTACATCCTTTCTAACACGTGTCATCACTTCTCTTTGTAGTAACAGGTATTCTGAAGTGTAAGATGATATCTCATTGTACTTTAGATTTGCATTTCCCTAATGATTAGTGACAATTTACATGTATCTGTTGGCCGTGTATATAACATCTTTGGAAAAATGCCTATTCAGACCCAATGCCCATTTTTATTGAATTGTTTGTTTCCTATAGTTATATGAATTCTTTATATATTTGGATATTAACCCCATATCAAATGTTTGCAAATATTTTCCCCATTTATTAAGTTATTTTTCATTTTGATGATGGCTTCTGTTGTTGAGCAGAATTTTTAGTTTGATATAATCCCACTTATATATTTTTGTTTTTGTTGCCTATTGTTGACATTAGTTTTAAAATAATTTTCAGTTACCTTGATTAATCTAGATCATGAAACATTAAAGGAAAATTTTCACAGAAAGAAGATAGCATGAAGTACCATTGAACCCTGTGATAGCTCAAAAAACTATGGAATGCTGAAACTAAGCACTGAGATATGGTTAAGAGAACAGTGTTTGTTGAAAGTCTTGTATATATCTTTGGACTCTGTGACTGAGGGATGTGGTCCATGGAAAAGAGAGAAAAGGAAAAGAGAGGGAAGGAAAAGCATGGTTTGTCTGTAGTGGAGTGCATTGGACATGTTGGGAATATAGTACTAGAAATGGGGGAACAAAGATAACATATCATGTTAACTCATTCAGCTTCCAGAAAGGAATAAAGATTTTTTTAAGCTGAAATAATCTTCCCTGGGGAAGATAATTAAATTATCCAGTAGCACAATAAATTTAGAAAAGATTCCAAATTTGAAAGACAAATTTCCATGCTGGAAAAAAATCTACTGACTATCTAGCACAGTAGATTAAAACATTTATAAAACCTCAAAATACTAGATACAGAGAAGCTATATTGCTAGTGTCCAGAGAAAATGAAAGAGCATTAACCACAGAAGAATGTGATTAGGAAGTAAGCTTTCAGTATTATTGCTTAACCGATTTCTGTTATACAAAACAATCGTACTGTTAAGATCTGAATTAAAATCTAATAGATCTTTTCCATCTTTTGTCTTCTATATAGGACTTGTTTCCATCTTGTGTCACTTTGCTAGAATTCCACCATCTATTCTCACGCTTGTAGAATGACGCATGGCATTGAATGGTGTTAACAAGTCTATTAGTCTGCAGTAAAGCTGGTGGAAAGGAGATACACAGATTAATTAGGCAAGAAAGCAAATTCAAGTGCAGGATGATGTATATCAGTTCAGGCTGTAGGGGATGGTGGGAAATGTCCTTTAAAATTTACATTTGTTACAATTAGAAAGAAACCTTAACTATTTGGAGTGAGTGTTAAAACTATCTGCAGGATAAAATATTCTGAAATCTTCATAGGCAAAAATAGCAATTTATAGTTCGCTATAAATATTTGCATAGGGAAGGAAAAAGGAATGAAATAGGAAAGGAGTGAGTGAAAAACAGGGATGGAAAATCATTTAAAATTGAAAACTTAAACCCCCGTGTCACCTTTCCCTAGTTTGCATTTGTAAGTCAGTTATATAGAACATAGTTCGCAAACTTTAATGTGCACATATCACTCGGGAACTTGCTACAGTCCAGAGTCTTATCATAACGAGCTCCCAGGTGGTGCTGGTGCTAATGGTTCACGGACTACACTTTTCAAAAGAGGGTCCTTTGATCCCACTAAACGTGCCTGAATTCGACATCCATAAAGGAAGACGTGGTGGTTTAGGAATATGAAATTTGGAACTGGTAGCTTTTAGTTATGAAATTGCATTTTTTTTCAATTAGGACAGAAATATTCTGTAACAAATAAGAGTCAATCTAATTCATTTTAACTTTTATTTCTGTATTGCAGCCGATGAATAAAAAGAACAATCATTTATTTAAAAGCCAAAGTACAGAAAGATTAAAGGTAATTGTTGAGTTGATTATTTTCTGAAAAATTTAAATAAAGTCTTTACTGCTAACAAATACTCATAATAAAATGTAATGCCAACTATAAATTAGAGGAAAATGCTTCGACACTTCTTGTCAAATCTCATAATTTTACATTGAGACGGTACATAAAAGGGTGAACACTGATTTTTCTTTTTTTTTGATGTCCTCGCTATTGTGTTTTCGCTTTTTGTACCACAGAATTGCCATCTTCACTTATTCTTTCTCTGGTGGTTATTTCAGTAGTAAACACCAGCTTCCTCATTTTCTTACAGTGACTGTGTGCTTAAACTGCATGACTTAATGGGAGTCAAACAGTTTCAATCCCACATCATTCTTTGGAAACCTTAAAGGCGAAAGAAGCACATTCCTTTTTCTTGACGAATTGTGTAAGGATATTCCGTATTCACTGGTGTCTGATTCAGAACCCTAAGTGATTACTATACCCTGTGGGGTGGGATTTCCAATCCTGCTTGGTGCTCTTGGGAGCTAAGGGTTTGATTTGGCTGAATAGCTCTAAAATGGTTTCCTATAAACATCTTTGTTAGCACTTTGTCTTTCCTACCTCCCTACTGCAGTGTGATTTGTTTTGTAGCAAAGATATATTAAAATGACCTTTCAGGCCCTGTAGCTGCAAAGAAAGCCATTTCTGAGGTCAGGAACAGCCTGTTAACTAAGTGAACTGTCACCTTCTGTTTATTTTGCCTCCTCCCAAAGCAGAAATCTTATGTATATTTTCTACTTGTTTCTTTGGTTTCTTTTTGATTATTTTAGCTAAGGTTGCCTTTGATTTTTATTTCAATGTAGACAAATACATAAATACTTCTGATTTCTTTCATTATGTTCCTTCTCTGTCCCTCAAATCTTTATTCTGTCATTGTAGTATTTTTGCAGTATTTTTCAAAAAGCAAATAAACAGGGTAATTTGAACGGAAGAAAAATGATATAAGGAAAGGTATTTTTTTTTAAGATTTTATTTATTTCTGCATACAAGCTGGGGTACAGGCCAGAGGCGTGGGGCAGCAAGAGGGTTCACCAGAGACAGAGTGGGGAGCAGAAATGGCAGATCGACAGAAATACACTGCTGAGGGGAGCAGCGGGCGAGGCAGGAGAGGTCTGCCCCGCCTTGTGGGGATCTCCCCCTCCTGGCAAAGAACTTGAGTCACTGCTGCCGACAGCTCCACAGCTCAGGGCTTAACCGCTGCGCCACCAGGGAGGCCTCAGAAAAGGTATTTTGGGATAAATAATTGAAGCAACTTTAAAAATGTATTGGCAATTCTTTCAACTGATATATGTAATAATGTAGATAGGTGATAGATGATGGATAGATAGATAGATAGATAAATAGATAGATAGATGATAGTTGCTATTTGGGCAAGCAATAACAGAAGCAACATATACTATACTATTATTAAAATGACAAAAATCTAATCCAAAAAATCTGTAATTAAAATAATAACACCTATACAACCAATGCCACAGAACTCCATTTGCCATCCCTACTACATGGTAAAACTTGTAGGAAGCCAAAACAGAAATATATGTTATTTAAAACTCTGTCTTTGCTTGAACAAACACCAGTTAACATTTCTTCTCAGAGTGTACATGTTTGTTAATCAAAGAGGAACGATGTTACAATGTGGTTGGACCTTAGGCCCAAGATGTGACCCCAGCTTAGCCCCCACATTTTATTTTACACTTTTAAAAGGATAGGTATTATTATTAGGAAAAGGAGAAAGAAAAAGAGACACAACACACCTGCATAGTCACAAGTGGGCAGGAGAGTTGTTGCTCCTGTTTTATAAAGGGAAAAGTTTTGTGAAACACCTGCATAGCACAAACAGGCAGGAGTCACCCCCCTTTTCTAATTGAAGTACCATTGGTTTGTATCCTTGTTAGTGTTTTGAAAGTATAGGATTTCCCCCTCAGGTGTAGTCAATGTAGCTCTCCCACCATTGCAGCACCCACAGTCCTCTACCACAGTCCACTGTGCTTTCCCCGCCCTGTTTCTGCCCTCCCCCTACCTATCTGGAGGCCTCAATTCTGGTCAGTTTTCAAGGGTTGGTTTAAATGTGTCTTTGTCTGAGTCTTTGTCTGTTTGTTTTTTATTCCACAAATAAGCAACACCATTAGATATTTCCCTTTCTCCATCTGGCTTATTTCACTTGGCATAATTCCTTCCAGCTCCACCCATGTTGCATGAGTTTATATTTTGATCCCTGAGTAGTATTCCATTGTCTACCTATAGCACATCTTCCTGATCCACTCATCTGTTTGGGGGCACTTAGGTTGTTTTCATGTTTGTCTATTATAAATAGAGCTGCAATAAACATGGAAATGAAGTTTCCTTTTCAAATTAGTGTTTTTGTGTTCTTCAGATAGATACTTAGAAGTGGGATTGCTGGGTTAGGGTATCTGGCAGATTCAATTAAAATTTTCTGATTCAAAAGCTAGGGCCTGGATTGGTCTATATTCTCACCAACAGTGAAAGAAGTTTCCTTTTACTCCAAACCCTCACCAGAATGCTTAACAAGATTTTTTTTCCCCCAAACCTGCTGATAACTTCAGTGTCTGATGAATACCCATGGTATTCATGCTGATAATACAGAAGAGAGTAACTATTTTAGAAAAGTTACTAACTGCCCCTACACTGCCCAGTACCTCCCCAGAACTGAGAATGAAGAAACATTCCCTTCCTTTCCTACACAACTTTCCTTTATTCATCCCTGGAGGAGACAGATTTTTTTTTTTTTTACAACCCTAACTGCCTTTCTCTCATGTGACTCCACACATTTGGAAACAACCTTGTGTTTATTTGTTCATCAGAGGCATGATGTTGAGTACAAATGACACAAACCAGTTATGTCAGTAACACTAAAATCTTTGAAGCTTTCCAACATACTCAAAAATTTTTGAAACTCTCCATTTCAGTAAGTAGTCTTTTGAAGGCATAGATGCAGTGACTTTATTATTAGGTTATATAGATATGTCACCATTTGCAATCTCTATTTTTAGATTTTTAAGTCATTTCCAACTGAAGATTTTTATGTTTGATGCTGTATTAACAAACATCCTTATAGTGTATATATATGTGTGTGTGCATATATATATATATATACGTGTATATATGCATATAGGCACATGCACATATATGTATATGTATGCATATACACATATATACTCGCGTACATATGTGTATATATAAATATGTGTATATAAAATATATGATATATATATAATCTTTGAGTATTTTATCTCCGATTATATTTTAGCATAAAAATCTAGAGTAAATTTAACCAAACTACTTAGAATTTGTTATACTTCAAATAGCCTTCTACACTTCCCTGAAGTGTATATTTACATCCAACAAGGAGTAGATAAAAATGTTACTACTTTTATATCTTTAACAGTTTTATAGAGCAAATAATGGTATATTCTGATGTTTTTATTTCATTAATTATTAACCAACTAAAGTGGATTACTACTTTAAAAGAATTATTCAAGCTCTTTGCTCATTTTTAATGATATGTACATTTATTTTTTATTGATACACTAAATTCTCTTTAAATGTTAAAAGAAACTTTTGCATTTCTTTAAATGAATTTTTTGAAGAAGCTCTGCATTTCTTTCAAATGCTTATCACATTATTTCTGAAAGAATAGTTAAAAGTACTGTGCAGTTGTATTTGCATCCTTCCCTTCCCAAATTTTAAAAACTTATTTCTCTTTCTCATTACTATAAAAGCTGCCCTTTGCCAAATGCATGTTTATGGCCAAAACACAGTCACTTCTCCTACATTAACTGTCTGCAGCAGGAAATCGTGTTGCCCCTGGGATACATCTTAAAATTCTTTTTATTTTCCTGGTTCTACTTTAATCTTTTGGATTAAACCTTTCATTTGCTCATTGGTTTCTTTCTTTGAACTCTATTGAAACAAGAGGTCTTCTGCTTGATTTTCTACTTTTATTTTAAGATTTATTTATTTATGCATACGAGCTGGGGTGCAGGCCAGAGGTGTTTACCACACCTTTACACAGGTGAGAGGGTTTACCACAGACAGAGTGGAGAACAGATCCACTGAAGTACACTGCTGAGGGGAGCAGTGGGTGAGGCAGGAGAGGTCTGCCACCCATGTGGGAATCTCCCTGGCCCGGTATCGAACTCGTGCTTCAGTGGCTCTGGATAGCTTCATAGTGCTGCGCTTAACCCGTTGTGCCACCAGAGAGGCCCTTGTTTTCTACTTTTGATTCAATATACGTAAAGATGATTAAAATCCTAATTCCGGAGGGCACTGGTTTTGGACTCAGAAGAATTCAGTTTTTTCTTAAATCTTGAAGTCTACCAGCATCTCCTCATTTAACAGATAATAAATCATCAAATTAATAAAGGACTTAAAGCCATCAGATTTTCAGTATTTACGCATACAGATTTACCTATGTTCTTACCAATTTTCTTCTTCCCCTTTCCTGTGTGCAAGCAAAGAAGAAAATTCCTCCACCCCTCTGGACTCTTCTTGGGTAGGTCAAGTAATCAAAATAGTATCAGATGAGTTGGCAGTAGAAAAAGGTTAATTTTACAATGAAGGCACATAGTTTATGAGTCCAGGGAACTAAGGCGTAGAATAGGGCCCTAGGGCACCAGGGAGATAGAGTACTCTCATATTATGAAGAAGGGATAACTTCAGGTTCACTTTGCAAATCAAGATGGGCTCTCATATGAAGAGGACATTTCTACAGATAATCCTGTATCTAGCATGCAGGATGAAGATCTGATATTCCCAGTCTTCATCCATCTAGGTAATTTAGGGAGTGATGATTGCTTCTTTAATTAGGGGAAGGGCAAGAGCTTCTCCTTAGCCTTAATAATCTGGTTCAAAATAATGTGCTTGTCACAGTGGGGCTTACCGTGGTGGTTAAGTCTGGGAATCTTTTAAGCACCTTCACCTGATACAAAATAAAGCCCCAGCTGTGTCCCCTGGGCTGCTGAGAATTGATTAAAAACACGACAAAACTGAAACACCACCACCAACAAAACTTCATCGGAAACAGATGACTCTTACTGTCCACTACAAATTAACCTTAAAGCTTCAGCTGCACCCGAAAAAAGAGCAATTCTGAATTTTTTTCCCACAATTGCAAGTCTTCTCTCACCTTTTCTCCATCTTGCTTTGCAATGATTTCTCATAACTTATATGCTCAAATGCAAGACTGCATGAATTCATAACATTAGACAAAAATTGTGATATCAGGACCCAAGTTAGGACAACAGCTAGAAGTAGAGGCAGAGCCACAACAAGGTCATTAATTTATTTTTAAGAGGTTTATATTTGAACCCATTTCAAGGCTGATGGAAAGAAAATAATTGTTTTAAAATATAAGTTAAATTCTAGGCCCCGGTTTCATTATCCAAACAATGTTGAAAATTTTAAAATTACCCCTCAGAGTTGTGGCAAAAATTATTGCAATGTTTATATTACCTGAAAACAATAAGAACTTAATTTTTAAGACAGTATCAATATTTTTTGCCCCCTGCCATTTAAAACATAACATCTACATTAATATTATCAATGAAATTGCTCCCACAACTCCCAGTTACTCTTTCTTTCACTCACTCAAAAATTGGAAAGATGAAGCAGAGATTACAGTGTGCTTCTCAGTCTAATACTGAGGTTGACTTTCTATTGACAAGACCATTTAAAAATCTATTGCAGGTTAACTTGTAGATTTTTGGCTGTGCAAATTATTTCTGTATGGTGAAACATACTTCCAGAGTTTAGAGACTATGACTCTATTAGAAATTGAGCGATTTTACATTTAGCCCATAATTATGAACATTTCTTTGGGGTGTGTGTGTGTGTGTGTGTGTGTGTGTGTGTGTGTGTGTACTTTTCAAATGCACTTTGGATCATTCATATCAACTTATAATTAAAGAGTTAAGTCAATTTTTTGAAAAAAGTTCATTTTATGCTGTTAGGATTTTACCATTTTGAAAATAACATGATTTGCTCCTATCTAGCACTTAATTCCTAAATTCACAATTATTTTGCAAGTTGCTTTAAAGGAATTTGGTTAAAATAGCCCAAGAGACTTCAATCTATTCATGCTATGACAATCACCTAAAGTGCTTCTTAGATGAAATGTACTGAGTCTGAGAACCGATACTCTAATTCTGTACATTTTGGGTGGACTCCAGGAATGGAAATTTTAAATAAAAATCCTGAGTGATTCTATAGTAAAGGGAACTGAAAGCACATTTTGAACAATACAGGAAAGTGTAGTATTAATAATTAAGAGAACACAATCTCAGAGCATTCTGAAGCAATATACTTTATATCATAGAATAGAGGAACAATGTCTTTAAAAGATTATACTAGTGGAAATTTTAATTATTTTTTAAAGCCCATTAACAAAGGAAACTACCAGTACTAAGGGCATTTATTTATTACATTTCAGCCCCATGAAAAATTTGTCATGAATATTTTACATCATTATCTCCTTATATCACTGCCAGATGATTATTTCTTATTTTTCTAGCAGAGGATTTTTCTTACATTATTTAAAAAAAATCCTTATTCTTGTTAATAGCATAATCTTATTTAGAATTTTCCTAGAAAGTAGTTCACTTGAAGCGCTTTTGTTTGGATCTGATACCATATTATGAGCAGTCTAACATTCACACAGATTTAATTAAAACCAAATCAATATTATTTATTTAAATCTAATTATAGTACAACAATCAGGGTTCTAATGAAGAAAAGTTCTCCCTGTTAATTAGGAGTCTGGTTAACCTGCATTAAAACTGGCAGGTTCTTAGTCCTGACAGCTTTGATAAAGTACAGGATATTAAAAGATGACTTAAAAATAATTAAGTGTAGTAATAATCATCATTATAATTATATATCAGGTATACAGAAGACCATGTATTTTTTCTTACATGTTCATAATTTACAGTCAGACTTTCTTCAACTTAGCTCTAGTTAGGACTTACATCCAAAGAGAAAACTGCTTACATTTTCAATTTCTTTTTTTGTCTCTCACTTATTGCTCCTTTGTGGTTTTAAAATACCCATTCTGAACTGTTTCATTTTTTTATATTACCTTGAAAACTACTCCTTTTGCATTCCTTCCCAAAAAAGCCCATAAATACAAGAAAATTTGAATACGTCAGCACTTACAATATTGGATGTTAAAGATACTATTGTTGTCAGTAAAATTCTTAACATTAATTTATTTTAAGTAGAAAACTAAGGAATGAAGAGATTGAGACTAGCCACATGTAATTAAGGTAGATTTAAAACTAGGTGTCTCTCTGGGTTGAATATTAGGTCAGGTTGATTTTGGAAGATCTCTGATTTTTATTAGTATTCTGTATTTCTTTTAAGAAGTTAAAATGGCACTTTGAAACTTTCACACTGTGCACTAACCTCTTATTTCAATTCATTTGGTTAAATTACACAGTCGTCTGATGACCCACTGTGAGAGTGGAAGGGTGAGGGCCCTGCACTTCTGCAAGTGCTTTAGCAGAGTAAGACAGGCCTGGGGTAGCTCCAACCAGGCACAACTCTCACTCTTAGCCACTATTGCTCTACCTTTTCTGCTACCTTTTGTCTTGCTAATTCTTTGGTAGCTTTCTTTGGAAACAATCTGCTTTCCTGTACATTGAGAATGTTGTAATAAGTACAATAATACTAATCCTTCCAACTCACACCATCCTTGAAATAGTACACTAATAGACACCCTACACAGATTATCCAGACTGGATAACATTAAGAATTACAGTTTTTTAAAAATCTCATGGCTTTGTTCCCTTTGGACGTAGTTTCTGTCACAGGTATGCACATGTATTATCTGTATCTATGAACATATATAGATCTAGCTATGATTATGCATGCACTCCTTCACTGTAACACTACTTACTACACCCAAGTTATGAAACAACCTAAGTGTGCAAAGGCAGACGAATGTATTAGGAAGATGTGGTGTATGTACACAATAGAATACTGCTCAGCTATAAATAAAGATGAACTTTGCCATTTGCAACAGCATGGGTGGAACTGGAGGGGATAATGCTATGGGAAATAAGTCAGAAGGAGAAAAACAAGCATCAGATGGTTTCACTTATATCTATGATACAGAGAAGCGAAACAAAGGATCAGACAAAGCCAAACCAGTAACAAATCCTGGGAATCTGACTACAGAATTGAGGGTACCAGAGAGGGGGGGAAAGGGTGAGGAGCAGGGTGGGGAGGGTGCTGTGGCCAAAAGTGTAGGTGCCTTGGTGGTAGGTGTGGTATGGGGACATACATCTGAGGAGGTGTAATCTTGTACTTCTGAATCATTTATAGTATTGTAAACCATTGTCACCTCAATAAAAATAAGACAATCCATAAATTGAACATCAACAAAAAAATGTTGTTGGATATTTTTAATATGCTGATTCCATTTATAGTTCTTTCTCAAATGATTCATCTATTTTTAGCAATATCTTTCGTTGTCTTCTATACATCAAGTCCTATAATAAACACTAAGGCAATGATACTTTTTTTTTTTTTTCTTAAATGCAATAGACAAGCATGACAGAGTTCGGGAGAACAGCAAGATGTATATTTTAAGAAAATCTCAAATAATGTGACCAACTAAAATGAATAATGGGGGTGAAAATAATAACTGTAGCTATTTAGCATTAGAAACATGGAATTTGCAGTTTAAACTTCTTATTGGAGACAATTTTTATTTTGGTGTTATATTAATTTTTGGTTTCTTTCAGTTTGTAAGGAAATTCTGATTAACTTAATTCAAAATAAACTCACAATTACACTTGCAGGGGGAACTAAGGTAAGAGCATTCACAAATGTACACTTCATGACAATCTGGAAGACATTGCATATTATGCATTTGCAAAAGGGATTGGTTTGATATTTCTTTGTCTAATATTCATCTTGCATCTCATATTGTTCTGGAAATAAAAGTGGAAGTGAGATATTGAAGACCCCTTGATAAGACTCACATTTGAAATTCAAATTGTCAATGTGCTGTAGATGAACTTTTGACACCAAAAAAAAGGTAAATACTGTAACTCATTACAGTAATATTATTTTTTAAAACATGAGATTTTTTTGGGGTTATAAGTTATTTCCATATTCTTACAAACTTTTAGTACAAAACTAGTTTAAAAATTCCTATTCTTTTGCATTCCCATTGCTTTATCATCTTTATTTTCACTGGAAACTCAATTGGGAAAAAAGGCAAGCTAAGCTCATAATTTAATTCATGGAGACAATTTTTTCCCTATCATTACCTGTAAAATGATAACCAGTGATTACTAATCAGCCTCTACCTGCAAATTCAATAGTCTTCTCTATGTTTATAAACCACTTCACCTCTTTACAATATCAAAAACCTTTTCTTTAAATGCTTTGTCTTGAGGTTTTTATATTTCAGCATTCATGGCTTTTTCTCTTTATTTTGATGACTCCTTATTTACATCTACAAATAGGTTTACAAATCTGCTTTTCATGCATGAAAATATGTCTACATCAGGATTCAGAATTTTTCTTTAATTCCTTTTCTTAGTTAAAGACCACACCATCATCTTCCAGGTATGGTGGGCTTCTTCATCTTCAAATTGACTTTATAAATCAGCTGCCCTAACCCAAAGATGCTTTATGAACTATTTGAATCTTCTCTACTGCTTCTCACACTGTTTACATGGATTCTCTAATTGCCTTGACCATAATTGTTCTCTTTTTTTCATCATTTACAATTTTCTTATTTATTTTTCTTAATTGTTGGCAACCTGATAACAACCTTTTATCAAAAACTCACTTAGAAAAATGCACCACAAACCCTTCCAATGAATTCAAAGCAGTTGTGCTTCAACTAGAAATTTTTACAACTGCATTTACCGATACACTTTTTACACTTTGTGTTCTTCATCACCAAGAGCACTTGCCATTTTTAGAATGCAATACCCATATCTCTGGTTTCTTCTTTAGGTTGGGTGCCTTAGAAACAGAGCCTAAGACCATGGTTCTTGTGACAAAGATTTATTGAGGGAGCCTCTTAGGAGGACTGAAGTGCTAGAGACTGAACAGTTATACTCTCCTACTTCCAAAAATTAATATGTTGAAATCTAAGCACCACTGCAATGGGATTATAAGGGTGGGGCTTTGGGAGGTGATTAAATCACAAATGTGAAGGCTTTCTGAATGGGTTTAGTGCCCTTTTCAAAGAGGTGTTAAATTGGTCTCCATCATTAAGGACGCAGTGGGAGGACAGACACCTCTGAACTAGAAAGTAGGCTCTCATAGTTTGTCAGAGCCTTGATCTTGGATTTCCCACCTCTAGAACTGTGAAAAATATACTTCTTTCACTTATAAGGCACCAAATCTATGATATTTGGGGAATGGCAACATGAATGGATGAAGAGAGAAAATAAGAGAAAAAAAAAGTCACTGCTTTGTTTTTGCTTCTCAAGAGAATATTGCTTTTATCCACATTTAGTACTTATTTTCTTCTTTCAAAATCAGTTTCTTACAGGTAGTGAAATCCTTGAGAACAAAGACAGTTTTTCTCTTCATTATATTCATCCACTATAGCACTTAACATAAAGCTCTGTAACATAAAATCTTAAAAACATTTCTTGAAATATGTTGCCAGTAAAAGTAAATATTTTACAGGAAATCTTAAAAGTAGTAATCTTTTTTTTCCAGGAAAAAGCCGTTATATATTTTATGTTTTAATGTTACATTTATGAGTATGAATTTAAGGTCTTCTTTTGTATTTCATGTCAGACCTTTCAAAAATCATCACCTTTTTCACTGAAATGCTATTTGGTATTGTTCCAAGATTAAATATTCCTTTTCTCCACCTCCCCCCCATGACAAAAAGAGAACTATTAGACATAATTCACAAACCTGAAAAGAGGCTCAAATGGCTACCTTGAGTCATCCACAAAGGTAGCCTTCCACTTGCCCCACTATTTTTTTTTTTAAGCCACCACTCCAAATATTCAGACCTTTAAAGGATTTCTTTTTACTCATACAGTCTGTATTTTCTGCTTTCTGGAGCTCTCTGACACAGTCTTGATTCTTAGTGACCTGCTTTTATAATTGAAAGCAAAAATTTGTTTTCATACATCTTTTTCAATTGGATTAAATTTTATTTATTTATTTATTTATTTATTTATTTATTTATTTATTTATTTATTTATTTTCAAGATTGATTTAATTATGCATACAAGCTGGGGTACAGACCAGAGGCATGGGGCAGCAAGAGGGTTCACCAGAGACAGAGTGGGGAGAAGAACAGGCAAATCGACAGAAACACACTGCTGAGGGGAGCAGCGGGCAAGGCAGGAGAGAGGTCTGCCTTGCCGTGTGGGATTTTCCCCAGCCTGTCATCGAACTCGCATTGCCATTGCTGACAGCTCCACAATGCAGCACCTAACCGCTGTGCCACCGGGGAGGCCTCAATTGGATAAATTTTAAATTCTACATTAATTTTAAAATCTACCTTAGAAAATTCAATTTTATATGACTCATTTAACTCATTTTATGGAAATTTTTATCTTGAGATAATTGTAGATTTCTGCACAGAGATAATAAATACTACCCTTTAACCTGTTTTCCTCAATAATACAATCTTAAAAATTGTAGTACAATACCACAACCTGAATAGTGACATTATGGTCAAGATACAGAAATTTTCCATCACTACAAGGATTCCTCTTGTTTTCCACTTCCCTTCTGCTTTACCTCCCTCCTTAATGTTGAGTAACTGTTAATAAGAATACTTTGCAAATGGAGTAATACAATGTATAATCTTTGAATTTTTTTCACATAACTCCCTCGAGATTTATCTAGTTTTTTTCCCCCAGATATCAATAATTTGTTCTTTTTAAAGGCAGAATAGTGTTCCATGGTGTGCATATACCACTATTTGCTTAGCCTTTCATCCAATGAAAGATGTCTAGTTTGTTTACAGTTTTGGATTACTGCCAGTAGACTTATTGAAAACATTCATGTGCAGCTTTTTGGGCAAGCATGAATCTTCATATTTCTGAGATAAAAGCTAAAGAGTGTGATTGCTAGTTCATGTGGTAGTTTAGTTTTTAAAGACACTGTCTACCTGCTTTTCAATGTGGTCATGTCATTTTACGTAGTTGCCAACAATGTGAGAGTGATCAAGCTTGTCTGCATCCTTGCTAGTGTCAACCTGTGTCTATTTTTTTATTTTAGTCTTTCTGGTAGGTCTATAGTAGTTATTTCAATATTTTTCAATTTGAATTTCCATAATGAGCTGCAATATTGAGCATTTTTTCGTATGTTAATTTGCCATCTCTACTTTCTTTATTGAAATGTCTGTGTATATTGCCCATTTTTAATTGGACTATTCATCAGTTCATGTTGAGTTTTAAATACACACACACACACACACACACACAGACACACACATATAGAGAGAGACCTTTGTCACATATATGATTTGCAAATATTTTCATTCACTTTGCAGTTTGCCTTTTTATATTATTTTACAGAGGAATGTCTTAAATATTGATGAAATTCAGTTTTCCAATTTTTCATTTTATAAATCATGTTTTTGTGTGAAACTAAAAACCTGTGTTTAACCCTTAAGTCTAAAGATTTTGTTCTACTTTTTCTAAAAGTTGTATATTTTTACTTTCAATTATGTGATTAATTTTAAGTTAATTTCTCGATAAGCTATAAAACAGGCAGGATTTTTTTCCCCATTTTTTTTTCTTTCTTGTATCTTCTATGTTGACTCTTCCAATCCATGAACATGATATGACTCTCCACTTGTCTAGATTTTTAAATATTTTTCTCTTCAATATCGTAGGCTTCAGCATCCAAACACTACACATAGTTTGTTAGATTTGCAACTATGTTATTTCATTTTTTGAACAATTCTAAATGGTGGTGTACTTTTAATTTCAGCTTCCACGTGTTCATTGTTAGTACATAGAAATGTAGTTGATTTTATGTTTTGATGTCCTCTCTTGTATCCTTTCTGATCTCATTTATAAGTTATAGGTAGTTTAATATTTGCTTGTCTTTGTATATTTTTTTTCCTACAAGAAAACTATGCCATCTGCAAATAGGTACAGTTTTGTTTTGCTTATTCTTTTTTCTTTTTTAAAGATTTATTTATGCATACAAAAGTTGGGGTATAGGCCAGAGGGGTGTGTGTGGGGAGGGAAGCAGATTCACCAGAGACAGAGTAGAGAGCAGAACAGGCAGATCTACTGAACATACACTGCTGAGGGAACAGTGGGCCAGACAGGAGAGGTCTGCTGAGCCTGGTGGGAAGCTCCTTGGCCCGGAATTGAACTTGTGTGCAGTGACTGTCGTTAGCTTCATAGTACTGAGACTTAACCCCTTGCACCACCAGGGAGGCCCTCTTTAGCTTGTTCTACATCCGTAGTCTGCATATCTCATTTCCTTTTCTGGCTTTATAGGTTAGAATTTTCAAAACTATTGAAAAAAAAACTGATGAAGATGGATATCTTTGTCTTGTTCTCCATCTTAGAGGGAAAATACTCAATATTTCACCTTTAGGTAAAATGTTAATTGTAGACTTTTTGTAGAAATTCTTTATGAATTTGATTAAGTTCACTGTTTACTAGCACACCAGTGACTTTTTCCCCCAGAAATTGAACAAATCATTGAATTCCCTAGATCTATGTTGGATAGGATAAAATCAAAATTTTGATGTCTATTAACATAAATTTAGAGGTGTTAGTGAGCAATGAAAGAAAAAGATGAATCTGAGGAAACAGATGTTGCTGAAATATATGATTTAGTCATCATTTAAGGTTCATTGCTATGTAATATTTTTATCATGTTGTAGCCATTATATCCATGGCTTAAAAAAGCATGAAAACCTGTAGTATCAAATGTGTGGCTCAAGGGAAACTGGAATGGACAACAAGGACATTGAATATGGGAAATAAGATAAAGAAACTCTTCCTTATAAAAGCTGACATTTATGATGCATGTTCGTTGTAAATATAGGTGGATTAAATACATTTCTAGGTTAGGATCAGCTTCATCTTACTTTACTGATGATGAAAATTTCCCTTTATTTAGTGATTTGTCATTCTGGTAATGGATTTGATTGCAGAGAGAAACATCTTTTCTGTCTCTTCAACAGGAAACAATATAATCAACAATATTGCTCCCTTGAGATTATAAATATTTCCATTTGTTTGAACTGACTACATATCCTCTACAAAGATTAAAAAAGAGTGATAGTGCTATTTATGTTTCAAATTATTGAAGACTGGAATTAGCCAAAGTCAGTAATAATTAAAATATCAGACTATTAAATGTGCAACGAAGATTTATAGAATAGATAAATGAATGACTAGACTCTTTAGTAGCATATTATGAGAGAAAAGAAATTCGTGATTCACACAGGAATTAAGATGCTCCTACAAGACGATAGATTGGTGAAAGGCAAAACTGATGATAGAAGGCTATATATATATTACAATTTTCAGTAAACCAAAAACAGCAAATGTATCCCAATAACATTAACAAGTCAGCAAGAAAGAAAAAACAACTGGGACCGTGTAAACAATTCCTTGCTTCAGTTACTTGCTAACTATGGCTGCAGCTGTCTGAGCCAGCTGTGCAGCAGTAGCCTGATTCCCAGCATGCATCTTTAGTGGTGGAAGAATGCCAATAAAGAATAGGAAAGAACTAAATATGTCAGAGGAAACCAACTAACCATGGTGAGTCTGCATCTCTACGTGCACGGAGGGAAAACACTAACTGTCCCTGCTTGGAACACCAGTGTCGCTTTCTCACTCAGTTGATTTTATTGCCCCTCCCTTGTTGCTTGCAGTCATTCTGTCTTCTTAAGTCTGACCATGTTTCTAAAACTTATTTTCTTTTTCACAATTCATTATTCTGCCTCCCTCATTATGTAGGATTAGTTTGCCTCTAGTCCTGTCAACTTAGTTGCTCATACCTTGAAACATAACTGAATAGCACATAATTTAGGTTTCTAGAATCGTCAGGGTTTGTGATAGATGATTTTGCTAAATTTCCACAAAACCTGTTAAAAGTGTCTTTTACACTGATCAAGGTGGAGAAAAAGGGATCATATATATATTTGCGACTTAAAGAAACAAACAAAAAACCTGGAGAAATATAAGAACATTTGTTCCTAAGATAGTTGATAGAAGGAAAAAAATGGAGAATTACTTCTCAAAGAGTAAAGGAGGCGAGTCCCAGCTTACAGTCTGAGGAAAGTTTCCAGGACATGATTCTAGCAGTAGGAACTGAGGTAGAGTTCACACTCTCTGAGTTAAGGATATTGAACTGGGAGTTCACACAGGCCAAGGTGGCGAGAGTCTTCAGGAGATAGCTGATGAAGAGAGTTACAAACAGAGAGGACTCCTAAGGAGGAACTCCTTGGAGTGTTACATGTAAATCTCAGTCTGCTCACATGTCTGAGCAAACTGCACGAAGCCAGAAAGAACCACTTAAAATAATTAGAAAAAAAGGTTCCTAGAGATCACACAGCAACATAACTAGTGCTTGTGGAATGCTCATAATTCACGTGATATCAGTCAGAGCCTAAAAAGGTCTTGCTTTGGAGTAAAAATGACAACCAATTAAAACTGAACCAGAAAAGACACAGATCATGGAACTGAGAAGGCAGTACACTGAGAGATGTTATTATAATGGTATTCCACATGATGGAGAAGCCATAAGGGAGACTTAACAGGCTAAAAAGAGACATAGAAGAGATTTCTAAGAGATCTAAATTGAACTATAACAATGTTATAGATAAAAATACAAAAATAGAAGTATAATATATGATGTATTTTGTAGTAGTAGCTATATTTTTAATATTTTGTGTGCCGGTGCCCTTTAAATTTACCAGCCCTTGGGGCCAGCCATTTTCGGTGCCACCACATGAATGGTATAAGCATTCAATAAAACACACACAACTCCTGAACTACTGGATATTAAAAAAAACTGTAGTATCTCTCATAAAACGCCTTACACCAAACAATGTGTGAAGCTTCTAGACTGAGTACGATCAAAGAAATAGCTCCTAATAGTTCCAGATAAATCCACCGTGGCGTGAAAAACTGGAGACTAGATGAACATGTATTAATACGTGAGCGGCCACCTGATACTGGTGACAAAAACATGTACTAATACGTGAGCGGTCCACAAAGTGTTAAAAGAACGTTTTCATTTTTCTATAGGTAGCCTGGGTTTAAACATATTCTTTGCATAATGCTTGTGTAAAAAGCTGATATTTTTTTCTGCTTTGAAAGGTTTTCAGGTTATGAGTATTGATATCTACCATAAGGTCAGTTCTACAGTATTAATGATAGTTTTACTACCTTTCAATGAAGCTTCTTGCCAGTGTCTATAATAAAAGCAGAAAGGAAGAGCTGCACCTCACTGGTGGGTCGCTCTGCCCTGGGGAAGCAGACATTATAGGAGACATGGAGAGCTTGGCCTCAGACAAACCTTTCTTTGTCCATCCTAAGACAAAGCAGAGGCGATGTCAACAGTGGTGTGAGTTCAGAGAAATTCAACGACACCTCCCCTGCAGAAGAACAAAGCCTGTACAAGTTATACCTGGTGAAATTATCATTGCAATAAAAAAATGAATGAATGAATGAGTGAATGAGCTGTCTTAAAAACAATCAGCAGTACTTTAAAACAAAAGCACGTTTAATAACCGATGCTTATTTATTTGTGTTCTAATCTCTTCAACAGCTGCCTTATAAAGCCAATCTATTCAAGTTTAGCTTGGCAAATACAAGGAAGTCTCTCAGTTCTTTGGAAAATAATTCTCCTAAAAGGCCAACATTCACTTAGATAAAAGGCATAACCTTCACCACATGTGTTCTGAAGAATATTTTAACCCAAAGTAAGAAGTTCAGAATATATGGTGATTGCTAAAATATAGTAAGGACACTGCCTTTAGCATAAGGAAATCCCTGGTTGGCTAAAATAGCTTGGTAATGATGTCTTCAGGTGCTACTTTAGAAGGAATGTTTAAGCTGCAGTTAACTGCTTTTTCATTATCACTATTAGTTTTTAGGAAAATATAATATATGAGAACATTCTAATGATTTGTGATAAAATTGGGCCAAAAAAATATCAGTGAATGAATGAGATAAATCCACTGCTATTATTGGGAAATTGTAAATTGGTTTCATGAATATAAATGCTAATCTAGAATTAGAAGCAAGGAAATTAAACTTCCAAAGAAATGTCAATCAAAGAGCTAGACAATGATTTATATAAAATGATATTCAGAGAAATGTTATTAATACCATAAATTTAGAAGTAGCCTAGTGATAGGAAAATAGTTATGTAAATGTATCCCTCCACAAGCTCTAAAAATAATGTTTTTAAAGGCCAGTGCTCTAAGGAAATGCTGTTTCACACTGACATTTTAACATTCAAAGTGCCATAGGATGAGCTTCTTTCCTTAGGTAGAGCACTATGTTATATACTTCAATTTTTACGACATACGATCTTTTCCACTATAGGAAATAGCTACCATTATTATCTATATTTTCCTGATGTGTTCAGAGTGTAGAGACGAAATTATTTTTTAACTACACAAGTAATAGGTGGTAGAGCACCTATTTGTTTGAATCTGGTGTGCCTGCTCCAAAACCCTTGCTCCTAACCATGACACTCCGCTTTCCCTTAGAATTGTTGCAAATACTCAACTGAACTATCTTCAGAGTAGTCAATTTCACTTTTTTATTGTTTTCATGTTAATTTGATGCAAACAAAACACTCTGGACCTGTGTCATTACATCCAGGAATTTAAACAAGGCACTAGCTATAACTGATAGTAATGTGCCTTCATTAACATAGTAAATTCGAACTTTGCAAAACTCCTCTATCACAGTAAGCATAATACCATTGTAAGTAAAGCTATCTTGAACCTTTTAGTTGTGAATTTCCACAATATACCTTGACATATTTGATCTTGTTTTAGGTACTCTTTGAAAAATGAAAGCAAGATAGTCAATATGCGTTTATTTCACATATTGTTTTATAGACTTCTAAGGGACTAGTCACTTTGCTTCTTCCTTAGATGACAAACTTCAGCCTATCTGATTCATTCTAACCGTCACCCACTGTAGGAATTCTGTAATATCCATCAGCAAATCTGGGATAGGATAGCACACCTCTGAATTTCTTCCAAACTCAGTGGCTGCTCTCTCTCAGTCATCTTTACTGATTCCTCCCCAGGTCTCTACTTGTAAACATTATTGTGCCAAAGATTCAAGAATGAGTGTTCTCTGGCGATATTTAATTCACTGCTACAACTTTAATGCAATCACTAAGCTAATGCCCCTGAAATCTTCTGTCTCAACATGCATTTATCTAGATATCCACTGGGTGGTCTCACTTGTGGTCTAAACAGCCATTTTGATTTTCCACTAAAAATCCTGCTTCTGTTCTTCTCATTTTCAATCTCAGAAAATGGCAGCACCATTCACTCACTGGCTAAATTAATGCCATCACATGTAATCCACATCCTTGAGACTTTACTGTCAAAAGTTTACACCTCGTTCACTTACATCTCTCACCACTCTAAGTGCTGTCACTCACCGGGACGCTCAGTGTAGCTTCTTACAGGAGTGACTGCTTTGCTCAACCTCCTCAGTGCTGGCCGTCAGCCTTGCCAGTTTCAGTCACAGACTCAGTCATTCATCTTATAATGTCGTGTGTGACCATAGGAGTCATGTGACTTCTGTACTGATTTTCTCATTTGTTAAACAAGGAAAATATTATAATATGATTCAGATATTTGATTCAAGGATGATATAAGAGACTTAGGATAAAAGGCTTTGCAATGTGGGCACATAACGTGCATTTATCAAGGGTAGTTATCATTTTTTGAATCACCACAAATTTTAATACATAAATTTGATCATGTCTCTTCTTGTTCCATTTTCCACTGACATTCACCACTTGAATAAAGTCCAAACATGACCCCAAAACCAAAAATGATCTGGGCCACTGGTGCACCTGACCCCATTTCTAACGCTGCCTCTCAGCTTGTTGTGTTCATGCCACTGGCTTTCCCAATCTTATCTGAATTTTCTGAGCCATTTAATTTCACATCCCACTTCTAGGTAGCTCTGCCTACCGCTTTTCATACAGATCTTTGCCAAACTTTGTCATTTCATTTATGTTATTGCTCAAATTTTAGGCAGATTTCAGACATGACAAGCCTTTCCTGACTACTCCATCAAAATAACACCTCTTAGCCTCCATCTCTTTTTTCTTTCACAACACTTTTCGCTATCAGATATACATATATATTCCCATTTATTTACTGCCGGTTCCCCTCAAATGAATAATCTCCATGATAATACTTAATTCATCAAGATTTTTATTCAGCTCCATATTTCCAGTACTTAGGATCAGGCTTAGTAATAACTGGTGTGCAATAAGTATTGGGTGAATTATTATATCTGTGTATTATAATTACTTTTTACACGTATGTTCCCCCAATTGATACAAATCCCTATTTTTATTGCTTGATGTGTAAAGAGCACTTAATAAATATTTGTAAGTAGTCATTTATTAGTGAATGGGTTAGCATAGCAGGTGAAAAAAGCATTTCCTTGGAAGATAAAATTAAGGGGTGTATGATGCCGATGTGACTCCTTACACCTGGAAAGCCAAATATTTAATTTATTGAGTATCTAAACTACTTATTTTTTCCTCTGGTTATCAGTTTTTGATTAAGTACAGGTTTAATACTACAAATATGAATAATTAATTGCATAGTAGCAGTAGCTGGTACCTATGAAATCTAAAAAAGAAAAAATCAATTATTAAAAGCCAGTTATCTCATATTTTGAACAGTTACTGTGACAAACTCAGTAGCTTCAATTCAACTTGTAAAATCTTCTTTGACTTTGAACATGGGTATGGTCTTTTTTCATGGATCATTATGGCCTTAGTTCTGTTTTCCAATGGCAAAAATAATTAACATTGGAGAGAACATACAGAGGACCTCAGACTGAAGAATGGTGCCTCAGTGTTAGTACAGGGTTTGGGAAACAGGCTGGAAGATCACAAAAATGCTTAATAATGATAGAATTCTCTTAATGTACTTATGTTTTTAAATATTTCTTATCACAGTAATTTTCTAGGGACTTCTCTAAGAGTTTATAGTGTCAGAAATATATCTTATTTGAAATTCTCTTTTAAAAACCAGCTTGAAAGACAGTAGAAATCCTCTCTGTTCAAAAAAAAATTGAGATATTTTTATTACTAAAAGGCTGGTGTCAGATTTCATTTGATCTTTTCTAAGACCTAAGTGGGAAAATTCACAGAAGAGAGTGAAATTTTAATCTACTCCAGTGCATAAAGATCTATTCCCAAGTAAACAACACATGGCATTTGAGAAGCACAAGCAGAAGTCATTTTCTGAACTGAACAGGAAAGTGAGGGCAAGTTTTAAACACTAATGTTTTTACTGATTGGAGAGGAAAACAGCATAAGAGAGAGATCAGAGGTTGGAGGCCAAATGGCTGGTTCTCACACTTCTGGGTTTGAGAGTTCGTAGCTTGCAGCATGTGAGCATGTTCCCCAATAACTGTTCTCTTGCCAAATGCTAAATGATTCCCATCTAATATGATCCCTTTGTTTAAGTGAACACTCTGTTTTGGAAAGAAGGCAACATGGGTGTCTACTAAATGAAATATTTCAGGAGCTGTAAAGAGGATAGAGAGTCGTGTTAAGGCTCGTAAGAGAAAGATCATTCCAGTGAAGGGGATGATTTATGTTGACCTTTATCTCCATTATCTTAGCAATTCTGCTCTTGTTCTAAACCCAGCAAAACAAAAACTATGCAGTTAATGTGATGTACTCTCTTTAGATGGCAGGTTAACAATTCTCTATTATTACTGGAGCATATTCACCATGGTGTCACTCCAGCTTAAGTAACTTATTACTGTAGTCTTTGGGATGCACTTACTTTCATTCCTTGGAAAATTCACCATATACCCCTTCTCTACTTCATTATTTATACGCTGATGTTTTCCAGTGATGTTTGAGTGCCTGTTCTAGATCTATGCTATGGGCATCTGTCTTTCTGTCTGGTGTCCAATCCTTAATTCATGTTTAGATAGAGTATGTATTTTTATCTCATAACATTGCGGTGTGACCTGTATCTTTCCATTTGAGGGTTATTGGTGCTAATTTTGAGACAATCTTACCCAGATAAGAAACCTGCTTCTATCTCTTACTAGTGATGTGCCTTTGAACAAACTCCTCAGCTTCTCTGTGCCTCAGATTCCTTATTTGTAAAATGAGCATTATAAAAATAATATGCACTCTGTAGTGTGATGTCTTACACATAATATATCTTTGCAGGGTATGTTATTATCATTATTTTGAAGATGGCTTAAGTACTCAAAGATTAATAGGACATATTTGTTTCCTGCCTGCAGGAAGCTCACACTACAATAAAGGAAATAGATATGTAAGCAGATCTCTGAAAATAAAGCATTGTTATTGTGTGAGAGAAATTTCCACTAGGTACATAATTTTAACAAAAAAGTACTTAGTCAAATTTGCTTGGGGTCTGTAGGTATGGAAGTCAGAGTAGGTGTTACAAGAAAGGAAATATTTACAGCTACTTGAGAGATAATCAATTTTCATTAAATTATGTACAATAATGATTTTTGTAGAGTCTGATTAAGAAGGGTGGAAATAAGAGAGCAAAACAATCATTGTCTTGTGGAAGCCTGTGATGAGGGCTGGCTGATTGGGTGAGGATCATTATGGAAGCAAAGGTGAAAGAGAGAAAGTGAAAATAGTAAATCACTCATTTTTTCAGGCATAAATTGTTAGATTTTATGCCTGTGAAAACATTTGTGTGCCATTTTATTGGGAATGACAACATGGTAATAGGAATAATATGATGTGTGAATAATGAATATAAACTCCAGGAACAAATATGAAAATGCTTCAAAATTTGCATATTGTTATAAAATATTCAATTTTCTATGCAGTTTTATATTAACTACAAACCCCAAAACTGTATTTTATAATCAAATAGAGTAAAAACTCACTCTTCATAAACATTTTAAATATTAACATTAAATTAATCTATAATCTTAAGAATTCTTCAAAAGTTTGTTTACAAAATATTTTCATATTTTCTAAAAAGCAACTTGTGACAATTTGGTTTGTATTTATAAGTCCACCTTTTTCCAAAATGCTTTTACGACAGTAAATAAGCAGAGATGGGCCTATGTATTTTTTTCTCAGTTATTAGATTGAATGATTATGTTTTTCTCATCAATATTTAAGGCATCAAGAAATGTAAATATGAAATATTTAAAATTGTATTTCTATTTACTGTCATGCTGCTTCCCTGGCCAGTCTTACACCCTACGTCCCAGCAGAGGTGAGGAATCAGGACTGCAGAAGTGCAGAAGTGCATCCTAATTCAAAAAAGCTGTCATTAGTTACACAAATAAAAAAAAAGTGTTCTTCCTGATAGAGCATCCTTATTCTTCTAATAGATGCTTGTTTGTCTGAGAATAAAATGATCTCGACTGAGGAAGGGAAGGGGTGCAATAGGATTAGAATAGGAAACCAGCCCCAGGTTAGAATGCTGACTCATCCTTTTGCAGACACACAACTCGCTAGTGACTCTGGCTCGCTAGTCCTGTCAGAGTGTCACAGTGTCATCGAGAGCGTGGCTGTGCTGGAGCCAGTTATGACACTTTTAAAATTATATTGATAACTATCCTTTGATGTTGGAAGCTATTATTCAGACACCTGGGGTTATGTACATTTTTCCTGTATGCAGAAAATCATTCCCAGGTATCGAAGCATAATTTTATTCCCTGTAAGTTATTGGGTGTTTGTTTGTTTTAATGAAGAAAAAGCTGAAGATAAGGCACAGTGTGAATATGAATCAAAATTCCTTCTTGTGTGGAGAAGCTTTCACAACTAGTTATGAAGTACAAACCTTGAAAGTTCAATTGTGAAGAATCATACACTTGAGAACATATTTTAAATAAAAATATAGCATAGCATAATTTGACTTTTATATGTCCTACCTGAATAGTTGCTTAATTCTCTTGAATTTTCCCCTTAACATCTCCATGGTAATTTACTCCAATTGAGTCAATATTTTGAGTTATAATCTCAGAAAGCATGTCAACAGTGTTATAAATAATTAACAGAATAAATGCTGCAGAGGATGTGAAATATTTTTAATGCACACATGAACATACACACGCACAAAAGCACAAACAACAAAATGAACAAAGACATGTTTCTTTAACACAAAGGGCTGACAAGATAATGCACATAGAACAAAGTTTAAAAGCTTTTAACATACAGACTAAACATAGTTATAACTCTGAGAATGCATTTAATTTAAAATTAATCCCAAATAAAGATGGTAACTATACACTGATTATCCACATTAATGCTCACTAAGAACTAAGGCACATATTTGCAAGAAAGATGTGTAAAGACTGATTAGTGGTCTATGATCAGAATCACATAAAATTAACTATTACATGGGATTGCAATTCATGACTTAGGCTTCAGTAAAACTGTTCTCTGTTGAGATAACCATCCACATAAAGTCTAATTTAGGGGAGGGACTGAAGGAAGAGAGAAGGAAAGGAGGAAATGGGGGAGAAAAGGAGGGAGGGAAAAGGCATAGGCAAACAAGAATATAGAGTTCATTATACTACAAATATCTATCTTCATAAGCATTTTAAGAATCTTGCTAATCTTGGGGCTATTTCCTTCAGAATCTGTAAATATTTTCACAAAAGTGTTTTTAGGTATGAGTCTAGTACACCCAATTGTTTGAAATTTTAATAAGCACAATTTTTCATAGCACAAAATTCTTGACCATAAGCTTCTGGTGGAATAAGGTTAATTTTTACATGAAAAACCTCTAGATTGCATTACCATAAGCCAAATAAAAATAAATTCAAAATATGTATAAATTCATATATAATTGATTTTTTGTTCTGTTTCTTACCAATTAGGACTTCATTACTAGTTGATAATATAATGGATAAACTTTAATAAAAATGTTATAAAACAAATTCCTAATTGGAAAATCTATTTTTGGTTTAAGAAAGCCAACAAAAGTGCAAATGCCTCCAAACTCTTTCCATTGAAATAAAATGCCTTCATTGTGGCTTAATATAAATGCTTAAATAAAAATGATAAAAATAAAATTTATTGTTAACATTTTTCATGAATAAATTCTCAATTGGCAGGATCATACATGAGAAATGACCAACTTGTTTTACAACATATAGTTTTCTTTAATTTTAGTAAGACGCTCTTTAGCTCCTGACCAAAAATATGCTGAAAGTTATTTGAATTAAACGTATTAAAAAATAGATTCTAGATATATGTTAGCCATGAATGTAGTAATGAGTTAGAATGACCAAACTGTATTATTTGTTAATAGATTTCATTTGTTTCTTTGAAAGTAGAGGTAAAAGTACTGATTGGAAGCCAGCTAAATTTATGGACTAGTAGAATTTACAGAATCTAAGCTTTTTTAAGAGAGAGAGGAAAATATGAGTCTATATTTAAGGTGATTGTAGATGAATGTTATTGGATTCCTGTTCTAAACTTAACTTTGAAGATCTGAGTTAAAATTGTTGGACAGAAATATATAATCTTAATTGTTCCAGTTATCAATACACTCATTATTTCTAAGTGAATGGAATCAATGAATTACATTCTTTAAAGAAAATGTACTACTGAATCCTCAGAATAGAGGTTTCCTATGTAGCCCTTACCTTCAGTTTATATATATTCAAACTACATTCAATTAATATATGTTAGATGGAATGAATGAATTAATGAAGGAAAGTTATAGTGTACATCTGCTTTTCCAATGCTTTGAGATGATGAAGCAAATTTGGAAGTGATTACCAAGTTTTTTCTATACCCAGTGGCACTGTAATGCATGAACTCATTTCTGGAAACATTTTTAATGAAGAGACAGTGTCGCATTATGTTTAAATAATCATATTAAATTTCTTTTCATCATTCCCATGAGACAGTCCTAGTGTCCACATGCTCCAGTTGAGAAGACAGAGACAAAGGGAGGCGTGAAACAAGTGAGAGATAAAGCTAGAATCCTGGTTTTGACTCCCTCCCAAGTGCTTAATCCACTCCCCCACATTCCAATTTACAATAAAATGAAATTGGCACATTAACCTGAAAGGAAAAAAAGAAAGAAAAAATGACCAAATTCATTCAGTGAATTCAGGCATATCCAATGAAGCAACAGTGAGTTTATGCATATCCAAAAAGGAATTTGGCTCAAAATAGCAAATCTGACTTATACCTAGTGGGAAAAGAAGCAATAATCTGGTAGTGCTTGAGAGTTGAATTAAAATAGAAAATTGGCTTGTACTCATAGTAAAGTGACTTTAAAAATTAATTCTGATGAACAAACATATTAAAAATAGATTTCTTCCTGCTTTATTAAAGAAGCTCCCATTTCCTACATTGTGGAGCTCTTTACGTACTTAAAGGACTGTAGCAAATTTGCAATGATTAGATCAGAATACGTGAATGATGCAGGAAGCAAGCTTAGCAGGAATTTTTTATTTCACTTGCGAAATTCTTAGTCATTTATTACAGTTATTAAGAAGACTTCAAAACTCTCAGTCCTGTGTTTGACAAAACAAACTACATTCCAAGCACCTTCAAAGCAAAATCTCTTGTGAAAGACAAGCCAGAAATAGACGGAGATAAAAGCAAAATAGCAAGATGAATGAAACTAAAGAACTAGGTATCAATTAAAATATATGATAAGTGGCAGTTGTACTTAAGGGCAGGAAGAAAATGTAAAATGGTAAAGCCAGAAGGGAATGAATAAAGATAAAATATAAAAACATGTGCACAAATTCTTATATCCAGATTTACTCTAGGAGATCTGATTTACTTTTCCCCTTTCACTGGATTTTAGTCTCTATGCTTGAATGTCATCAGGTTTATATAATATGTTTGAAACATTACATATTACGAGTAGCATGTGCTGTCTATGATACGTGGTTGCTTTAAAACACAAAAATAAAAAAAAAAGTATGACTTACGGTTACTACCTAATAGAATTTCTAGCACTGTGTTCTAACCAAAGTAACACACATTAAGAGAATTAACCTTTCCTTTTAAAAAAATCTGATATGACTTTCACAAGCCCAAAATTCTCATTCAGAATATCACATTGATTCCTTTATACTTACCCATCTTTTATGTTATTGATCAAAAATAAGCAAATTTAAGTACAAGAAGCCCACACACAGATTTTACCCTACCTTTAAACAGGTATTTACATCACTCTTCTATTCCCTTTAATAAGCTTATTGAGTATTCATATAAAATTTGTGTAACTGAACCAACAAACCCTCCAAAGTTCAATGATATATTATTAACAAACCATCTGCTACCAATTAAAATTAATACTATCAATATCATGAAACTAATTAAATGAAACTAATTCAATCAAAACACCTACTTGTTTCATTTGGAAAATATGGGCTATTAATCTAAATTACACTTCATTTTTCATGACAAACTAATAGGTTCTCAAAAGTGCAATGCATAATAAATTCTATCAACCAGAAAACACACTTAAGTAGCTAGAAATATATATTATGATGGAGGTGATACTTGAGTTGCTTTTTTAAAATTTACCAGACTGATACTCTAGGATGTGAAGAGAGAGAAAACAGAAAAAATAGGAGAATATGTTTTGTATTCTAATTACTTTCAGCAAGTCATTTCAAAATAGTTGTGTCTAGTTGTTGTGTTGAGATCATCCCGTAAGGTTATTATTTTGTGCATTTTTTTCTTATTTGTTCAATTTATTACCATTATCATCAAAAGTATATCATTTAGAGTATTTGCAGAGTGGAAAGTCAAGATTACTGTATCGATATGTTCATTCATTTAACATTAAACATTTTAAACCCCACTGAATTAGATAAAAGAAATTTTAATATGTGATTTTGAAGAAATGTAATGCTTTAATTTTAGAGCATTCCTGAAAGAACTGCTTACATATTAAAACGATCACCTTTGTAAGGAGCCTCAATCAAATGGCCAAGAGTTTTAGAGAAATTGTTTTTTTAAACATGTGAGCTTAGAAATGTTATATCTTGTGGAATTTCTAATGCATATCACCTTTCTGCCTTTTAATATGACTCTAAATGCTACTGAACAGATAGCATCCAGTGCAATGGCTGATAAGAGGAACACACGACATTTTAGCAAGTGTGTATCTACCATAAAATGAAAAATGCATCATTAGTTATCATATTTCAACACATGCCAAAAGCATTAATGATGGCAAGTTTGGAATATCAAAAAATATTAATCATTTTAACTTAAAAGAAAGTTATATGTATTCTCCTATGTTTGTACCTAGCTGATAAATGAAATGAGTAAAGATATACCTTGTTCAATAGAAATAGGCTGAATTTACTTGGGAATAAATTTAAATACACTTCTTGTCTTCTGATCATTAATTTTAGGAATTAGTAAGTTAAAAAAAAAATAAAGATCTTTGCCTTTTGTAAGAACATGTTTTATGTATGATTGAAGTTTTTACAACACTCCGGAAAAAGCCATCCGATGTTAAGATTTAAAAATAAAATCAAAAGCATTTTCTGACATAGTACACATGAAAAATTGGAAATTCCAATATCTTCAATAGAAGTTGTAGAAAGTGTATGTCTCCTTGGAGTTTGACACCCACTTAACACAGCAGAAAATAAGGTACTATACTGTAAACAAAAAGTACAGTAAAGGACAGTTGTAAATTTACATAAGAATAGTTCATAAACATTTTGGTCTTTCCATAACAGTTTTTATATAAAATGAATAAAAAAACCTTTAGACAGCTGTCATCACTCTTGTTTAACCACTTTTCACTTATATGCACACAGACATATTTATATAGCAATATATTGATGCACCATTACATGGATATTAAACTATAATTACTGCTTGTAACTGGGATGTGCATTATCCAATCAACATTATTCATAGTTGAAATACTCTTACATTATGTATTCTTGTCATGTGGTATCTATAAAAACATGAAAATATACCTTTACATTATTTCAATTATTTACATTAGTTCAAGCTTGACAAAGAAAATTTGAGAAGCTATAACTTTTAGAAGAGTAGGCCCAGAGGTACAATAAATAACATTGATTGTATATTATCATGTTATTCATTTTTAAAAACTGATTTAAGTACAATATGGAAACAATTAGTCTGCAATTTGGTCATTCTAGCATTTATTATTAAAACTGAAAATGCACCTCCAACATTCCAGATGAGGAGAAATGCACTAAAATTGTATTGTATTATCTTGGAGTTTATGGTTTATGGGACAACTAAATTTAGTAAAGATTATCATGATACCACAAATCATCATATTCAATGAAAGTGGTTGC